>APFE031634927.1:0-60301 GCA_000404065.3 Pinus taeda
ATCTTAGCTTCTACACCTTTCTTTAAACAATCCATCTTAGATTTTGTTCCTTTTTGTGCAAGTGACACTTGTTGCACTTGGTCTCGTAATTTTGATATATCATGCTGCATTTCCTCCTCTTCTTCATGAGTCATGCTAGAGCTTTCAGGTCGCCTACTAGGTGTTTCCATTTTCTTTCTTCGGGGCATCAATTACTAATAATAATGCTTCACTATTCCCTTTGAATTACTTCAAAATAATTTTTCAAACCAAGCTTAAGCAAACATTTAAAAAAATATACACACCTTTTTTCACTTTGTAGGAGCTCGATATTGCCTCTAATGTATATCTGTCATTTCGGATCATCCAGTTCTGAAATTGTGATCTATGGTAGCCCTCTGTGTCCTCTTTCCAATGCCACTAGTCTGACCCCAATTGGATTCTCCAATGAAAAGTTATTCCAAATATCCCATAGTGACCTAATTATAGACTAATTCAATAGGGTGAACTTGTACGACGTGCCACGTGTCCCTGTTTTGACCTTTCACTTTGAAAAATATATACAAGAAACTACAGTCCGTTCTCTTTTTTTACCTTTTGACGAAATTTCAATTTGATTCTCAGAGAGAAAGTTATGACGATTTTCCCCAGGTCACCTGTTTTGAATGTAATTCAGGATTCTGCAAAAGGACCAACGTCCTCAGTTCATATCTTCGAAAATATAACGCAAAAAGCTCTGAAATTCAGACCTGAGATTCAGTGCGATGTCTTCTCAAATGGGTTTTTTTTTTTAGCTTCTGAAACATTGCAAAAAAAAACGTTATAGAGAAAATTCCACGATGACCTGTTTGGAGCAGCAAAACCCTAGAATCCAAAGCTCTTATACCAAATGCTTTGAAACCAGCTCAAGAAAAGATAGATCAACGCCTTAGAATTCAGCCTCTTCGAGGGGGTAACCTCCTTTACATTACATAAATGAACAATTCTTCGATGATTAAAATGACAAAACCTCCTTTCTATATATAGGAGTCTAAGGAGTCACAATATAACCCAACCGACCTAACAATAGAGGGATTCTATGGGGCACAGTAACAACAATATGGGGACAATAGGGGCACAACAATATTAATAAGGCGTACAACTACAATAGTAATGGGTTAATAACTAGTATTATAGGGACCCAACATCTTCTTCTTCTTTTTAATTTAGTATCTTACCTGTTAGTGCCTAAATCTACCTCAGGCTAAAGAAAGGCAGGCCTAGGGTAACATCAAACCACACTTAACCTGGTAGAAAATAAGGCTTGAGATGACTGAAATGAATAATAATTTTAGGCTAGGTATATTTTCTTAGAGGATTTGATTGATTTTAATGGTTGGTTGTTGGATCAAATGAGGAAGGCAGCTTTGGGTCATGGAAATCAACTTAGATTTGCAAAGGTTTCTGTGGGGCGAGGTAGGCAAGTGTTTTAGCACTTTGAATTTGATGCTATGATGAGTCTAAAGACTGGTGAGGAGTTGGAGAGGGAATGAAAGGTTCATCAGTCCTCTTCAAACAACATAAAACATTTAAAACTAAATGAAACCTCAAGGTAGAGCACTGAACATCAATGGATTCCACCTATTAATATTGATTCATTTAGTTATGCAGAAAAAGATAGATGATGGCACATATACACATAATAAAAAACTAAATTACAGAGGAGAAAACAATTCCAATACACATTACCACAAGAATCCCACAAAATGCTGCAAAACCCTGGTTCATTTCCTTGCCAAACTGCAGAAGTGATTTACAATGTAGCGCAATGCATCCACAAGAGTCCAACCTTGACAAATGACTATGAAAGTACAAGATATGGGCATCAAACAACCTATGCTAGCCATAAAGGGTCAAATCCATGAGTCAAGGAGCTATTTCAACAACATCTAAACTTGGAAATAAAAAATAGGTAGTGGAACAGCTTGCCTCTAAAACTATGGAAACTGATTCATCCATCCTCAAACCAACTCTAACTGATGTATCTACCCCCTCAAGTAATTTTTCATCATATTTACATCATAGTACATCATTTTACATCATATTACATCATTAATTTACCAAAGAGAGAAGAAAAAGGCAAATTGACAGCAAACTAGGCGAAATTCTGAGTTTTTAGGCAAAATTGGCAAAATTTTGCCTCATGTGCAGTGCCACTTCAAGGCTACATTTGGATGCCTTCCACTTCGCCACATCAGGCCCCAAGATAGCTTGTTGGAAATCTCTGCTTGTCTACTTTCTAGGACAATTGGAATTTTTGGATTTGGAGTCCATTTGCCCCTTCAAAAATCATTTCTCCCAAGACTAGTTCCTATGGGTCCAAAAAGTGGCAGAGAGGGCATTGTTTAGGTGTTGTTTGCCCTTTAGGTGATCAAGATCTCCTCTAGATCTTATGAAACTTTCTGGGTTTTATTATTTTTCCATGAGGAATCCAAAAATGTAAGCCATTTTTCAAAATTCCTAGCCAACTCAATGTGCAGCGCCGGTGGCGTTGCGCATCAGCTGAAAATTCTTGTGTTTTGCATTATAATATTGAGAAATGACAAAATTTACCCAAAACTTCTTCAAATTTGGCAAGAGGCAAGATTACTAATTTCTTTGCTGAGTCAATGAAGCTTTTGCCAAAATTGTAAGTTTATCTTGTTCCTCTTTGGCTTTTAAGGCTCTCTCTAACTTAGCTTTTAGGTTGTTTATCCTTGTCTTGCAAATTTTATTCCAAGCTAAGTAATGATAAGCCATGTGGCACAACAATTTCTTATCTTTGTTAGCTTTATCAAGAAGCTTCTCAAGGTGGATATTCACTCTTTCCAACCATGATTCTCGGTCAGCCTCAATTTCTTACTCAAGGGATGTCATCTTGATTTTTCTTCTTTTTGCCACTTGCCTGTTTTCTCTAATTGTTTGCAGCTCCATAATAGCTTGTTTGTCCTCCAGTTACTTGTTCTCTTGCTCAAGAAAGTTAATGATCCACTTAGCCCTCTCAAGGTCAAGTGATAAGGCTTGGATTTTAGCCTCCTTCTCTTTGATGATCATATCCTTGAGTCTTGAGCTTTGAGAGCCTAAATAAGTGTCATCTTCCTCAACCAAAACAAAATCCCTGTCTTGCCCTTCAGTAGGGCCTTCATCATGCACATGTTGTTTTCCTTTGTCTTTGTCCTGTACCTGTTCAGCTAAAGAATAAGGCAAAGCCCCTTTCACCCCTGGTGAAGATATCATTTGCTTGTGTTCTGGTGAAGAAAACAAGACCCCTTCCACCCTTGGTGGAGATAGTACTCGTTTGGCAGCTGCAAAAAGCATCCTAGTGTCTCTTTGATAAGTTACAAACACAGGAATATGAGCCTCTTCAGTTTTTCTTTCAGGCTCTTTTTGTTGCCCGAAAGGTTCACCTTCCTCTTGAGGATCTACAAATATTGAGGCCCCTTGAAGTTTTCATGGGCAATGAAAGTTTCCCATGACACTTCTAACTGAGTGAGTTGATGCAAAACAACAATTTTAATGATAGAAAAGTGATAAATATTGTTGAGCTTCTGTGGGTATGGTTTTCTTTTTGCAATCACAGTCATCCTCTCTATTTTTTTACATATAAAATATGGAATACTCATCATTCTGACCCTGGTGAAGTGCATAAGTAATATGATATGGTAGGAAGAAAGTTTGGACAACCTTGTTACCAGGAATAGTGTCCACTCGGATGTTGCTATTCCCACTAAGACTGGTAGCTATCTTAGAAACAAACAAGTAAAGTCTACTTTCGTTTTCCTTTATGAAAATAGACAAGAGGGGAATCAAGGAGACCAACCTTAGTCTTGCGTTTGATTTCCTTGTTTGATTCCTCTCTTTCCTAATAGAGCTTCGCTGCTTCTTCTTCGTCTGCCCAGCTTCGAAGAGCACCTATGGAATCACATCAACATACTACTATCGAAGAACAGAGATCTATATTCATAATAACACAGGACCAGATGTGTGTTAACCATACAAATGCATATATAAGTAAACATACAAGAATATGGAGGAAAACTTGAATAGCTTTATTAACATGAAAAGTAGCAAGAGGATTACAACCATATGTTCTGACCCAGCATCATCCTCCAGCTAGAAAGCCCTTCTTCACCTCAAGTAAAGCTTAGATCACCAAACACTATGAATATACACCAGAAAACCAACAACACTTTTTTATAAGATACAAAATTCCCGCCTCTAGATCTCTGTGATGAGGGATCCATATATAGATGATTGAAGGGAGGTGAGTCATCTTCTAGGGTCTTGATTAGTGTCCTCTCTCTGATAGTTCCTACTTCCACTTGGAGATTGGTGATCTCTTACTCATCCCTGGTCGAAAATAGAGAGGCGAGTGTCAGAGGGGAAGCTTCTAGAAGATTCCATGATCTTCCACCTCGCATTTTGTCCCTACCATTTGTCCATTCCAAACCATCGCACCCTACAGAGGAGAAATTTAGTATGCATTGCACCTTTTACAATGGGAAGGTCATATGCATCGTACCCTCTGCACTAGAATTCAGTATCGTCCAGTTTTGACCATTTATGAGCAGTTTTTAGTGGAGAACTTCTGGGAGATGATGTAATCAGCTGACCTTGTTCCTTTAGGTAGTGAAGAAACACTTTAAGGGACTTACGAGCCCTTAGTTTATGGAGATTTATGATTGGGGTTGAAGTGCCCAAAAATGTCTATAACAGATTCATTACTTTGTTCGCGGTATATAGTTCAGTCAACTATAGTGAGCTGGAGTGACGCTTTCTTAAAGGACTGCGAGGTAAGTACGTAAAGTCTCTGAATACTTTGATTAAAATGTTATTGTGTGAAAATAGGGTTATGTAATTACCTTGATGTTTGGAGCTACACAAAGCGGAAAAACCTACAAAAATGAAGGAAGTAAGGGACCAGAGAATAGCCCTTTGATTTCACCTTTGCAAGGGGACGAGGAAGAGCTCGCGAAGGTCTCGCCATGAAGTGCGATCCATTTGATAAGCAAAAGGATTCCGCGCATACCACCCCCACTCACACCACCACCAACTTCATTTCCTTCACCTCCATCTTTGCCCATACCACCTCTGCCACCACCGCGAGTCAATATGGCAAGCACGATAAAGTTTCCTCTGTTCAAGGGAGTAGGAAATGAAGATCCAGGCCAGTTTTGGTTCGTGATAAGGGTTGTCTGGGAAGCACAGGGTTTTACAAATGATAATATAAAGAAAGCGATACTAGTCAGGACTCTATAGGGTCGGGTGCTCACCTAGTATATTAAGCATTCTAATGATAATCCGAATGGGGGAATCATGGACATCTAAGCAACACTAAACAAAGAATTTAGTAGGCTGAAGACAGAGGCACAATCGATCATTGGATTCAAAGAGATCACAATGCTACCAATCGAAACTCCTTGGGAGTTAGATCAAAGGTTGAAGTGTATGATTCGAGAAGCTAATATGAATTTGACGGATGGAAAACATCGCGAATGGTTTGTAGCATCGCTAATGCCACATTTGAGGAGTGCGTTGTCATAGCAGAAGTTAACAACTTAGCCAGAGGCCTTAGAGATCATGATGGGGCTACATAAGACCCTGATGCAAGATCCTAACTTGGGAGTTCAGCAGATCCATGTGCGGTTGAAAAACTTATGCCTTGAGATATAGAGTCTGAAACATGACAAGACAGCTCACTTGGAAGTGTGCGTAGAGGTATGATGCATAAAATGGAAGGGTCAGGGTCATGATAAGGACCATTTCCCAGTTTTTTCAAATTACGTTACGGGGGGAGGACTAATGTCGTTAAGACCAGAGGCATAAGAAGTACCTAGCACAACACCTAGTTTGTGGGGTGCAATTTGTCAAATATGAGGAAAACATGCTATAGACAACTACCATTTGTTACAGATATATATTCAAAATTCGCAACAATTGTTCTGTAACTTTTCTAGGTCAGTGGGAGATGATGAGCAAACATTTAGAAGCTATGATTTGATGATGGATAGAACTTCGACCTACAGGGTTCGGGTTGAAATGCGGCCCCTAGACCCAAATATAGGAGTGGCACATACTAGATTTCAGGGGCACAGACAAGGCCGAGGTGGAGGAGGACCTGGAAGCAGTCGTAGATAGTTGATATGTTATAATTGTGGAAGGCCAAGACATTATGACCATGATTGTACGAACCCAATGCATCCATCATGTCTGTATTGTACCTTTTTTGATCATGAGACAGAAGATTGTCCTATGTTGATAGCTAGGATACATGACAAGGGAGTGCTACCACCTCCCCCAACTCAGAACCTATAGATGATGAGGTTTGAGCTATGTGAGGAAGATCCAAATGTGAACATTGTGCTCTGAAGTGGAATCGCAATGGGAGATGATAAAGGAAAACATACCAAAGATAGTACTTCAGTTCGCAAGGCTCCGATGAAAGAAGCACAGTTTGATTTAAAGCATGCTAAGGAAACCATCATGGAATCTACGAAGAGCTTTGCTGATGCCTCCACTTCAGGAATCAAAGATAGACTGGAGCCAAAAATGGACCCATCTATCCTTATGATGTTCCTGGAAACATGCATGAAGCTATTGCATGACAATAAGATTATAAAAGGATTACAGGAACTCATTAAAATATGCACTGAGACCGTGCCAGGAGAACCACACATAGTCCAGAATATTGGAAAGCATATGGTGAGGATGGGAAGTGAAATGAGGTTAACCATGGAGATTGGAGAATATGAGATGGACCAAGTAATTCTGGATTTAGGATTGGATGTGAATGTTCTACCGAAGTAGACATGGGAGTGTGTCTCTTATTCAATTGTGAATGGCGAACCAGTAGAAAATAATACCCATGGGCGATTGCAGGGAATCACCATGGATATTGAGGGAGTGAGCACATTAGCAAAATCTGAAGTGATAGAGATTGTTGATGACAACAATCAATACCTCGCTGTCTTGGGAATTGATTGGGACACTGACATGAATGGGGTGATTAAGCTGAAGAAGCATAAGATGATTTTTTAGAAGAAGTCTCTACGTGTAGTTATACCCTTAGACCCTGCTAAGGGATTGCGATACACAGAGTCAGCGTGTGACTATGAAAGCGACGATGATTTTGACTACAACTACAAGATAACTATGCGATAGAAAGACTAGGTAAAACCTACAATAGATGGATGGATCTCATGGGAGTGCAAAAGCTCCTGTACACTAGATTCTAATGAGGAGATTGAGTGATGGCAGTACTAGTTACACGAGGTCAACACACTAAACTGTAATATGATGACAAGATCGTTGCATTGTGTATCGATAAAAGTGAGGGATTTTCCTACTTATGATGGGTTAAGTGAGGTAGATACTTTCCTAGATAAGTTTGAAATGGAGGTGCAGAAAAAGCAATGTTTCCAGGCCTTCAATTGGGTACTACACACTATGCCTATGAGGTGGTGGGGTAAGCACAAATGGAGATTTGATGACTAGAGCGAATGCGGGAGAATGATGTGCACATTGTTTAGGAAACTTAAGATGTGACTAACAAACAAGTATGATGGATAAGATGATTTGCGTGCTCACCTGGCCAAGTGGATGAAGGTCTATGGAGTAAAGACACAACCTGAGTGGGTGAACTTATTCTGTCATACCCTAGATGTTATACCCATGAATTGGTATATAGAGACGAAGCTCTACCATGGGATATCCTACATGAAGGGTTCATGATGACCTTCAGTTTTGAGGATAGATGGTGGGACAGCGTTGATGTAGCACTATAAGAGGTAAAATAAACTATCTTTAGGATATCACAGGAGCCGGTAGAATCGATTCAGCCTTATTGGGCTACTCAACTGAGTTATGCGCTGGAATGTCATAATGTAAGTGCTGAAGAAGAAGATGAAGATCTGCAGAAAATTAACATTCTCGAAACAGAAGGCCAATGTGAGGTTCAAGGACAACATATTGAGAACTCTAACATAATCGCCCCTATTAAAATGAAGTAGGTGAACATTGGTACGGAGGTTGAACCTAATTTTGCAATGCTTGGTGACTACTGGGATGACGTGACGGTGGATAAGGTCGCTGAGTTACTCCATGGTTACCAAGACTTATTCCTAACCAATTTTACAGAGTTAAAGGAAATCATCAGAGATTTAGGAATGATGAGTATCATGTTAAAACCCGACATGAAGCCAGTTAAACAAAGGACTTACCACTTAAATCTGAAATACAAGGAGACGGTCCACATAGAACTAGACAAAATGCTCATAGCAGGAATTATTGAGCTAGTGGAAGAATCCTATTGGGTAAGTTTAATGGTGGTGCAAGAAAAGAAGCAGGAGGACGAAATAGGAATATGCGTGGATCTCAAGAAATTGAATGACGCTTGTGTGAATGATCCATTTCCAACTCCATTCATAGATAAGGTGTTGGACAATGTCAGTGGACAAGAAGCATATTCTTTCATTGATGGGTTCTCAGGGCACCACCAAATTAGAATCACACCAGAGGCTAGGAGCAAGAAAATCTTCGTGACTAAGTGGGGTTTCTTTCACTACATTGTCATGCCATTTGGCTTGAAGAATGCGCCGGACATCTTCTTGCACGTGGTGGTTGCAAAATTCAAGGAATATATTCATAAGTTCTTGGAGGTTTATTTTGATGATTGGACTGTATTTGGGCTGGTTAAGCACCATGTAGCAAGCCTAAGCTTGATTCTGGATACCTAGCGAAGATTCCAAATCGCACTTAACCTCAAGAAATGTACGTTCCTCGTTCCTTTTGGGAACCTATTGGGACATGTGGTTTGCAGATAGGGACTAATGGTATACCCCACAAAGATTGCGGTGATTCTGAATTTGGAAGTGTCACGAAGTGTGAAACAGCTACGCACTACCCTGGGACATATGGGGTAATACAAGAAGTTCATCAAAAGTTATGCCCAGATCACCGCACTGATGGAAAATCTGTTGAAAAAAGATGTCATGTTTTTCTGGAACGATGAATATAAGAAAAGCCTAGATGTATTGAAAGAAAATATGATCACAGCACCGAACCTAGTCTTCCCAAAATGGGATAAGGAGTTTCATGTCCATGTTGATGCATCATGTATAGCGCTATGAATGGTAATAACACAAGATGGTGGAGAGGTATTGGACCACCCTATCACATTCATGAGTCGTAGATTGTCTAAAGTAGAAAAGAACTATTCTACCATTAAATGCGAGGGACTAGCTATGGTGTATGCGCTCCAGAAAGATCGACACCACTTGCTCGGGGGACACTTCAAAAGGTATATAAATCATTCCGCACTAAAATACTTGGTCAATAAGCTTGTGTTGGGGGGGGAGCATATGCAGATGGCTTTTATTGTTCTAAGAATATGATTGTTGTGAAACGTGGAGGATTGAACATAGGACCGGATCACCTGTCGTGCATTGAGACAAGAGACGAACCTACTAGTCTAGAGGAAGGATTACCTGATGCGTAGCTCTTTTTTGTGCACATAGCGGATTGACATTTTGAAGATATAATCCACTTTCTTATGAATGGAACTGCATCGAAAGAGTACTCCGTCCAACAGAAGAAGGAACTAGTGGTGCGTGTAGTAGATTTCTCTGTCATTGTAGGGAACCTATATAATATGGGCAATGATGAGATACTACGAAGGTATGTACCTAAATTTGAATGAAGCAATATCCTCGTAGACGCTCATGGGGGCACTGTGGGAGGATATTCTGTAGGGAGAATGACTGCGTAGAAGATTCTCCATGTAGGCTTGTGGTGTCCAACCCTTCATTAGGATTAAAAAGCACACTATAAGGCCTATGATGTATGTCAAAGAACAGGTAAACCATTGCGGAGGGATGAGATGCCTTTGAATCTGCAAATGATGTTATAACCCTTTGAAAAGTGGGTGATTGACTTTGTAGGACCTATCAAACCTCAAGGAAAAATTGGTGCAAGATATATTATCATTGCGACAGACTACCTGACTCGTTCGGCAAAAGCGCAACCGATAAAAGATTGCATGGCCGCCATGGGCTGCGAAGTTTCTATTTGAATATGTGTTACAGGAAAATTTGGGCACATCAACCCTGAATTATAGATCCGTATTATTAGGGTCCATCAACCCCTAATTTAGTTTTTTTCATTCCCTAATGAAGTTAACCTACATCATGCTTTCCCTCTAAGAGTTTCATGTCAAAATTCATCCAAAAGCCCCTAGAGAGATCAACATGATGGCTCTTTATCAGGCTGCAATGCACTGCAATAACTGCATTGTTTAGGTGCTATGTATCTCACCTAGCCTTTGTTCTGCCTACGATGAGCGAGATCCATCAAATTTTTGAAACGAATCCATTGGATTCCTCATCCAATGGATGATTCTAGAGGTTTCTAAAAGGATTGGCTCACTTTTGGATGAGGAAGGAGATGGATGAACCTTGATCCATTATCCCTTCCTCCATGGAACCACTTCCCAATTATGGAAAATCATTCATGAGGGCCATTAATGGCCTAACCCTCTCCATTCAGCTATAAAACGACCAAGCATTCAAAGGCTGGTCTAGGTTGAAAATTCTTGAGCTAAGGAAATGCTGTTGGAAAGAGATTAGTAGAGAGAAAGTAATGTTATCATGTCAAATTGTTGTTTCATGAGGAGAGAACGGTTTGAATCTCGAAGGATGACACTGAATTGGACATCCATCTACATGGGTTGTAATCTTTCCTTCTATGAATAAAGAGTTCTATGCTTTTTCCCATTCATGTGTTATGTGATGTATATTGTACTTTTGATTCTATAATATGTTTAGTTAATAGATCGATATGTATGCTTTGAAGGTTTTCTATCTCAGCTTGGGTGTATGTACCTTTCAAGTGAGTTAAGTACATAAGGGAGCAGCGAAAGCGGTCAAAGGGAAGAGGGATCAAGCGAGAGATATAGGTTGGTTCTTTTGCTCCTGTTTCTCTTATCTGTTAGCTATAGGAAAAGAAATGGAATTACTTTAACTGTTGTTCTGGACTTGCTACTAGGTCTAGGGGTTAGTCGTTTGAAGGAACACTAAATTTGCCCATAACAAAATGGTGACTCTACTGGAGAACGATCCTATCCCTTATAGTAGCTTATAAATCTCTTAAAACACTTTGAAAAACTTTTCTTTCTGCTATTCATCAAATTCAAGTTCAATCCATTGAAGATTGAGTTAGCTTTGAGTATAAAATTGTCATTCTATAATTAGCACACCTTTGTAACTGACACAGTGCACTGCATTTCACCCTATGCATTGAGACAGTGCTATGCATCGCACTGTTCCTCACTCTGGCCTATGATGATCCCTTTAGGATTAGTTTTCCCATCTAGGAGCTGAAACCTTAAGTCAATTTTCAGTTGTTTCAATTGTTTGTTTGATTTAGATGAGGTGTTGTCTTTGAAAACAGTCTTTGTTTCCTTGTTTCAACCTGATTTAGACTAGATTATTAAATGTTATTTTATGTATTTGTTTTATCATTTGTAGTCCATTGTCGAAAGTAGTTTCAGTCAACTTTTTTGTCAAAAAACAAAGTGTCATAAAATCTTCCTTCATTAAATAATCGATTAGTCTATTTGTGCATCTGATTCATATTTTCGTTTAAAGTGTCGAAAATCTTTGTTTCGTTAAAGTTGAAAGTGTCATTTAGTCTTCCTTTACCTTTAAGAGAAATTGTCATAAATCAACATTTTTGTGAAAATATTTTTTGAATCGTTGTGCATTAGTTGTTCTTAGTGCGTAATTCACATTAAGAAGAACTGAAAATAAAAAGAAATACATGTAATTGCATTTTAGAGTTTCAGTGTGTGTGCTTAAAAGGAATGGTTAGGGAAGTGCATTAGTTTGTGCTCTTTGTTGTTTGATCCAAAAATTACTTGTTTTCTCTATCCCTTGTAGTTAGGATTTTCATTATTGAAAATAAATGGAAAGAGTGCTTCTCATTCTAGTTGCATTCTTAGGAATTTTGGAAAACATCTCGTGGTGAAACCCAAAGGCAAAGTTTAAGCAAGATCAACCTAAAATTAACCTCAATTAACCTAATAACGCATTGGAATTTAACACAAACATCTAGAGGTTTATAGGCTAGAGACATATTCCGGTGTCTTAAAACCTAATGGTTGTTGTTTTCATTGAGGTTGGGTGATTTCTCCTGTCTGAACTGATAAGTACTAGTACGGACTTGTGCTCCCTGTACCATCGTGTATATAGTGGGAGACCCCATTAGGCTTAAATCCTTTATCCCTAGGAAGCCGAGTCTGCCGCCTTACTGATCACAATGCACCGAACACAGCATTCGGGAAGACTAACTCTCGTACGGTAAATCCTTGGTAATTTCTCTTTAATTTACCACGAAGATGTATATTGTAGTTTTGTTATTACTTTGGTAAACCCTCTTGCTTAGTATCTCCAGAGCAATCACTTTTGTTCCTTTTTGTCTCCTTAAAAGAAAAGGTCCATCTGAGAACTTGTCCTTTCAAGTTCATTAAACAACGAAAGTGACTAGAGTCATCTTTTGCTTTTTCTCGACTCTTAAAAAATGAAAAAGAAAAGTTAAGTTCTAGTGTCATAAAATTTAATTGACCGCGAAAACATCCCTTTTTCCTTAGTTGAGTTAGGTTGATAAGAACAATCAGCAATTGTGGAGGAAGATCAACCTCCGCTCTGTCATTCGAGGAGAGTTACGAGAAAAACCACCCTTGCCACCGGAAGCGACACCAATCCGATCAAGGTGGCCTCGTCAAGTTGAGTTTGGTACTTCAAGAGTTTCTGGTACTTCATTTAAATTACCAGAGCCACCTATTATGGCTAGTACTGAGCCTCAAGTTAGTCCAACTATTTCTGGCACATATGTTACACAAGAAAAAGTTACTCAACTACCTGAGGCCACTATAACAGAAATAAGTGAACCAATAACTGAAATTGATCCACAACTTGAAGTTAATCAACCAAAAATTACTTCAGAAATTGAACCTATTCAATTGGAATTCGATCTAGAATGCATAGCATTTTAAACCGAAGACATTTTTGAACCTCAAATTGTTCACGAACCTTCCCTTAAATTGAATTTTTTTTACTGGAACATATGGACTTTGACCTTTAACATTCCGAAGTTGTTACTGAAATACCTCAGTCATTTGTAGTTCTTGAAACTCCATCTTTAACACCAAAAGTTTTTTTCGGACCTAACAGTGAAATCCTTCCACCTGGATTAATTGTTGTAGAGGAAGAAGCTGAAGAAGATTCTACCCTCGAGACTCCACATCATTTTGGACCTGGTTTATATCTTTATTTTTAGTCTCTTCCTTATTTTTCTACTGCCTCTGAAATCCCACTTGATTCATTACATCAACTTTTCGGTTAATTAACCATGGCAGAACAATTGCAAACATCCTAGACTGCTTCATCTGATGTAGCTACGGTAAAATCCTTTGCTACTACTTCTTCGATGTTTACAAACACACCTGAGTCACATTTATATGGACAACCATCCATCCCAACTGGTCACCAGTCTATGTCCGGAATCCACTCAGGGGTTTCTTCTTTGCCATGGTCATCACCCATGTCATCATCAGGAGTTTTACCTGGTTCTTCTTATCAAGGACAACAATTTGATCCTGCTTATCAGTATCAAACTGGGAAATATAGTGAAAAAAAACCCATATATCCTCTTAACACTAGATTTCCACCATATGGTCAACAATATGCCTATTCACAACATCCTCCCTGTCAAGGAGGACAACCCTATGGTTATATCCTGTTGTACCCAGGTTAGCCTGAAATGAGATTCTATTAGTGGCAGCTAACTATGACACCACAACCAACACTTGTGTATCCGACACAACCTATGGAAACTGAGCCAATTATTTCAACCCAACCTGTCGTAACTATGGAAACATAAATACAAGCTCAACTTGTCATATCTCAACCTGTGCAAGTTAGTTCCACTGCCTCACAACCCTAAGTTTCGAGTCAGCAAACCCAAACTTCTCAGGCTGTTATGCAACAACCGCTTGTTTTTGGGGTACAATTACCTCAAGTTAGTGTGCCATTATCTGGAGTGACTCAAGTTGCTATAGATTTAGTTTATTCTCAACCTGGTCAAACTGGTATTGGGGGGCAATATCAAACTTCACAACTAATACCGCAACAACCATGGTAGCCGTAATATCCACAACCTCCTTTTCAGAGTGTCCAACCTTTGTATGGGCCTGCTTTTCAAGCTCAACCTGGGCAAGGACAATATCAAGCGTATTAGGGTCCTGTGTATCATGTCCAAACTGGTTACGAACAAATGCAAGGTCAACTTGGTTTTAATCCATATACTAGATATGTCCCACCACCTTATCAAGGATATCTGCCTTATGCAGGTATGCAAAGGCCTATGGCACAGGCAATCCCATCTTATCCCAAGTATGCTCAACCTTATCTGAATCGACAGTTGCCATTTGTGGCAACTCTGGAATTACCAGATTTAAACCGGATCACTAATGATCCAATTTTGTATTCGCCATTGTGGCCGATAATTCCTCATAAGTTGCCTTCCGATATTCCAAAGTTTAATGGAAATCCTGGAGAAGACCTATCAAATCATGTTATGACTTACCATTTGTGGTGTTCTTCAAACTCCTTGAATGATGATTTAGTAAAACTTCGTCTTTTCCAAAGAACACTCATTGGTTTAGATGCTAAGTGGTATATTGAATTGCTGAGAGCTTCTTCTAATAATTTCACCCATATAGCCACTACTTTTTTAACCCACTTCCAGTTACCCATCAGATATGAAACTGGAATGGAACTTTTGAACAACTTTAAAAAAACGACTTCTACTCACATATCAGATCATATTCATGAGTTGCGTCATTGTCGTCACATGGTCAAAACCTATGTTCCTGATCAACTTCTTGTTGAGTGGTTCATTAATTCCTTATTGCCATCTATCACTGAGGATGTGGCTAAAGGAAGAGTTGTTACAGAAGAGCAAGTGGTTGCTCATGCCCAATATTTGGATTTAATTTACACATAATCCAAAATGCTCTATGACAAAATTCCACATGCACCATGCCTAAATCAATCAATTCCAACTTCGTCATCGAATAGCGACTCTCATGCCAGAGACGGTGTGATTGGTTCCTTGAGCACACAAATGGCAAGTAAACCATCTAGTCAATCACTTGCCACAAATCAAGCTGTAAATGGACCTGAGGTTCCTACTTTTGAGATTAATGTTGTGTCATTTGACAAAGGTAAGAATCAAAAGCAACCAAAAAGCAAGAAGAAAGGGGAGAACAAAAAGAAAACTAAAAACCCTCCTCAAGAGAAATCATCTGATTCCTCTACTTCGGGAAAGAAACCTCGTTATCCATGTCTGATATGTGATAACGAGCATTTTACAAGGGATTTTCCTTACCACCTGGAAGTTTCTAAACTGTTAAAAGCCTCTATTGCATCTGCCATGTTGACAGATATGTTTTTGAAGCCGGATACCGATATGGTTACAATTGAAAATGCTTCCACATCCCAGGTGTTAATGTTATCCATCGCAAAACTAAAGATGAAGTTTTGGTTCAGACACATAGTAAATATTATGGTAATCCACCATCGTCGTCAAATAATCAGGCCAATGATCAACCTAGTTCCTTGACTTCAACTGCATCAAAAAATATTCCACCACCCATTACACTAGAGTTAACAATAAAGCCACCTAAGGGAGTTGTACATAAATCAACGTTTAACCCTCGAGCTTGAGCTACTCAAAATTATAACATAGTAGAAGATATTTCTTAGTCTCCTTTTGCTATGTTGATGCTTGAGGTATTACAAAATTTCCCGTCCCGGAAGCAGGCTTTACTGTCAGCAATAGGTGGAATAGATCTAGCAAATTCTAATCTTGTGGTTTTTAACCGCTCAGGATATACATCACAGTTACCAGCTCAATTAGTTTTTTCTAATTTAGGTTAAATGTCTCAATTAAATTATTCATCAAACCATCATAGATGAGGGAGCTTCCACCTATATTATACCAATGAGCTGCTGGGAAACACTGGGGTCACCTACGTTGTCAAGATCACCAAACACATTGAAGGATTTTGATGGAAGGACTTATACTTCATGTGGGATTTTGAATAATTTGCAAGTAGAACTAGGGGGGAAAACAATTTCTGTTGAGATTGAGGTGGTTGACAGAACCCTTGATTACAACATTTTACTTGGACGACCATGGGTTTATGCTCTGGTTGTTGTTTTTTCCACGTACTTTCGTATGATTACATTTCCTCATAAAGGTGGAATAACAGTTATCAACCAAACCTCATTTTTTTCCTCTAGTTCTCAAGTTATGGGAAGCATTCCATTTGTTAATGGACCCCCACTTTCAATTCAATCTGTCGGTGTAGGTATTTTCAAAGATCCCTCCTTAATGGCTACTTTCACACTTCCTCCACCATCTAGAACATTGGAAGTTGTGAGAGTTGAGACATGCAATATGTTATCCTCTACTTCATATGATTTAAAGAGGATCACCAATAATGATGAAGACGAGAGTTTTGTTGAGGTTATGCTGCTAAGTCCTATCAAGCTCACATAACAAACAATTTTTCTTGCCTTTGTGTCATTTCCAGATCCACATTCGCCAATTGTATGGGTAGATCATTCACTTGAATATCGTAATTCTTCTCATCCTTTTTCTTGTATATATTCTACGGATGAGGAAATCATCCCATCCATGATGATAGGACAAGAACCTTGGGAATATTATCGTCATCATTCCCTTCCTCTAGATTCCAATGAGAATTATTCAGATGAACTAGTACACCCTTCAATTGTAGATTTCTTTTCGAATTTTGTTAGAATAGATTCTGTATATTCTGAGTGTAATTTGCCTAACATAGAAGAAACCATTTCTATAGACATTTTGACCAATACTAACATTGTAGAAAACATTCATGTTGGCAAATCTTATTCTCCTTTGGAACTTGATCTTTACCATGCTATGTTTCATGAATTTAGAGATGTATTTTCATGGTCTTATGAGGAGATGCCAAGCATTGATTCAAGCATTGTTGAACATCAAATCAAAATGTACCCTGATTTCAAACTAGTATGACAGCGCCTTCGACCTATACATCCAAAGAAAGATGCTACCATTAAGACAGAGTTTGAAAAAAAATTTCATGCTGGCTTCATTTACCCTATACCTCTTATCGATTGGGTATCAAATATTGTTCCCGTGATGAAAAAATAAGGAACAATCCGAGTGTGTGTTGATTATTAGGATGTAAATAAAGCATGTCCAAAAGACAATTATCCTACACCCTTCATCGACCAGATTATTGACGAATGGGCTAGATGCGAAATATTTTCATTGATGGATGGATTTTTCGTTACAATCAAATCAATATCCACCCAGAGGATCAGTCAAAAACTACATTTATCTGTCCTGGGGGCACATTCGTGTATAGAAAGTTACCTTTTGGTTTGAAGAATGCAGGGGATACATCTCAGAGGGCAATGAATTATGCCTTCCATGACATTAAGAACATCGTACAACCATATTTTGATTATTTTCCTGCTTATTCATGAAAGTGGATTGATCACCCACAACATCTTAGAGAAATATTCTTACGATGCCAACACTACAAAATAAGACTCAATCCACACAAGTGTGTGTTTTGTGTTGGCTCTAGTCGATTTCTTGGATTCATGGTCTCAAAAGATGGAATTCAACTTGATCCAAGTAAGGTTCAGGCAATACTTGACTTGCCTCCACCTTCAAATTTATTAGAGTTACAAAAGTTTTAAGGGAAATCAAACTTTTTGAGGAGGTTCATTCCAAACTATGCTAAAATGGCTAAAGGTTTTACTCATCTGTTGAAGAAAGAGGTACCCTTTTATTGGGATCAAGTTGCGCAAGCTTCCTTTAGTACTCTTAAAGATTATTAGAGCATCATTAATGTATGCCCCAAACTATCAACATGACTATTACTTATATCTCGTCACTGCAGATACAACCATTGGAATGGTTTTAGTCCAAGAAGTAGATGGAATAGAACATCTTGTATATTATTTGAGTCGCAATCTCAATGATACAGAAAGAAAATATTCATATGTCAAAAAGTTAGCTTTGGTAGCTATTCAAGTTGTGTATAGGTTTCGTGACTATATTCTCTTGTGTAAAGCTACAATTATCTCCGACCACAACCCTATGAAATACATTTTGTCACATCAATTGCTGGGGGGCAAGTATTCAAAGTGGATAGTTATACTGTAGGAATTTGATTTGGATTTCATTAAGTTTAAGTTAAATAAATCTATCGTATTTTCCAAACTACTTTGCAACCTTCCCTCATCCGCCAATGATTTAACATCAGAAACATCAATTGTGGATGAGTCTCTATTTCTCATTTCATCAAGTGATTCGTGGTATGGAGATATACTGATCTATCTCCAAACCCAAGCTTTCTGGTCTGATACCTCTCACTCTAAAGAGGGGAATATCAAATACCAAGCCAAAAATTATTTGATTATTGGTGATATGCTTTATCACCATGGTATTGATACGATTTTACGTAGGTGACTCATTGATGAGGAGGCCGAGAAAGATTTTAATGATTGTCATTTAGGTGCTTGTGGTGTATTTCTGTTGGGATATGAAATGGAACCGAGAATTTTCCATGTTGGATACTTTTGGCCAACAACATTCAAGGATTATATAATTTCTGTTAGAATTTGTCATGCATGTCAAATATTCGATCAGAAAACTCGATTACCACCTACACCTTTGCATCCAGTAGTTGTTGTTGGACCATTCACTAAATGGGGCATTGAATTCATGACATGTAACCCCACCTTGACCCGGGGGCATGGGTATATTATAGTCACTATTGAATATTTTAACAAATGGGCTGATGTGATGCCTACATTAAACAACAATGGTTAAATGATTGCATTATGTTTCTTCAAGCATGTGGTTGTCAGGTTTGGTGTACCACAGGCCATAGTTACAGATCATGGATCGCATTTTCACAATCACATGATGGTTGAGTTAGCTACCAAATTAGGACTTTCACATGATATTTCTACTCCATATTATCCATAAGCTAATGGACAAGTTGAGGCTATAAACAAGGTCCTTAAGCACATGTTACAACGAATGATTGGAGTTCTCAAAAGAAATTGACATTTAATCCTATACTTGGCCTTATTGGCATATCAAACCTCGGTGAGAAATGCTACTGGATTCACACCTTTTCAGTTGGTGTATGGTTTGGAAGCAGTCTTTCCAATTCAATGTGAAAGTTGCGTCACTCAAACTCACAATTGACCTGCTACCTGACACTTCTAAGGAAGAAGCATGTTTCTTGGAATTAATCCATCTAGATGAAACCCATTGTGATGCTGCATTGGCTAACGAAGCATACAAGAAACGGATAAAGGTGCAATATGATCAAAATGTCAAGCCTCAAGTCTTGTCAGAAGGTGACTTGGTCTTGTTGTATGATCAGGAGTCGGATAAAATTGGTGCAGGGAAATTTGAACCACTTTGGATGGGCCCTTATATTGTTAAGCGTGTTTTGACAAAAGGTGCCTATGAGTTAGTAGACTATGATGAAATTCCATTGTCTAAGCCCAGAAATGGGTTGTATTTAAAACGTTACTATGCTTAATTGAGTATGGTAAAACTCATGTAAATATGCTTGGATTCCAAGTGTGAGTGTGTTTCTTTAAGGGTTTTTATTTGGTTAAGTAATCCACTTCACATTTATTTCAGATTTCAAACTTTTCAGAACCATGGGTTGGTTACGCCGATGGTGCTAGTCGTAGTACGCAGAACCTATCTTCTGCAACATGGGCCATTTTCACTCTGAGCAGTGAGTTAATTATTTTTAGAGGGATTTTTGTTGTTTGATCAACAAATAATATCGTTATGTATAGCGTGATGATTGAACTTATCTCTAATGCCATTTCACTTGGAATTTGTTGAATTATCATTAAGCTGGACTCACAGCTCGTTGTGCTACAAATTACTGGTGTTTATACTGTCTGAAACCCATCAATTCATCGTATGTTCCTTAGAGTTGTTACACAATAATTTTTCACTGTCCTCATTTCAGTCCTTTTGTTGTGTCATGTGTTAAATAAACATGTTCATATCCTCCCACTGATATAAGGAGATTAAGCAAATGCTTTGTGTTGCTCAAATTGATCCTCATTCCCTAAGTTTCTACCTCACCGTGGGCAAAGCCTTAATATATGTGATGTTCCCATGTCCATAATGATCTCATTGGGACTCCATCATAGGTGTACATCTATTTCCTGTGATGGTTGAATTTCTAGACCCGGTGCGAAGTTATGAGTTCTATCCTGCGACAGTGGGTCCACATGCATAGTATCCTTGCGATCTCATTGCAAAGAATTGGTTTGCGGCCTGTGACAATCCAGATTGGGTGAATTCATTTCAACAGTCAGCCTTCTGGATGTCTCCAGACCTAGTTGTTGGCATAGATTGTGTCGCCTTTCCCATCCTAGTATGGTAGTTCCGTCATTTATGCTACCTTCCTTGAGGATGAGCTCCTCCTTCCACATTTCATGGAGACTTCTTCTCCTATTAAAGCACTCTCCTTTTCTATGATATGCTAGTTCTTTTGGTTGGGCAGTGCTGCTAGTGATTTTGGGTTTGATAGATAGCTAGTGTGGGTGTGACAAGTGCGGGATTTTTGATAGCTTGTGGAAAGTTGTGGAGTTCCCTTAACTTTGTGTTAGAGCTTATGAATTAAGGAGAGAGACACTGTATGTTGGGATATCCATCCTTGAAAAGTGAATGCTTGAGAAGCATACTAGCTGGACCCTCTGAGAAGGCTTGCAACGTCAAGACTTGGTTGTAAGCTTGCTCTTGATTCATTATTAATACAATCAATGATGTTTTACTATGTCTTGTATGTAATTTACTTGATAGCTCATGACTTCTTGACTTTATGAGTAAATAGATCATTATTGTTTCCTAGTTACGAGCTTTGTTGTTTTTCCTTTGTGTTGTTTCAGGTTAATCACTCATTGAGGAGGAAGTAGAAGCTGGAGCAGTGCAACGGAACTTCATCGACCACCGGTTGAGGCAGGCCTCCAACAATGATTGTTTAAGGAAATCAATTGTTGATCTGGCTTTGTTGTGACTAGACCCACTCTAGGTCTAGAGGAGTTGCTTCTATCCGTAGAGGGAAGACTTTCTTCCATCAAAAGTTGGCGACTCCGTTGGGGAGTCCGTCCTATGTTTTTCTCTTGTTTGCTTTTGCTTGATTTTGAGTTAGCCTCTTTTGGATCTTGGGATTGAACCATCAGTCTTTTGGGTTACCTGGGTCAATCTGGGAAATCCCTTTATTGCCTGTAAGGATAGATTAGTTTTTGTTTGGGAGTTTTTGTTTGCTTTTTATTGCTTTTGAGTTCGTCGCTAGAAAAAGCTAAACAGTCACGTCAACGTCGCGTTGTCCCGGTCTTGGAAGTTTGTGCATCACTGAATCCTGTCACACAGTCGTGACGATTCCTAAAATCGGTCCATCGCATGAAATATGTGTACTTTAGCAACGACATCGCTCTGTTGCTATGGCTTGTGTTATACCCATGACGATTCCTATAGAATTGTTTATTTCAATTCTGCCTCTGTGAACTCATCAGTTTAGTCAACCCCTTATTGTTTTTCTCTTATACATTAGTTTATTTTAATTTCCTTTAGTTAAGGTGCTTACTTTTCGGTTTTGTTGAAGTGAATCTTGTATTTTTGGCTTTGTGACCCGATTGTTCAAGTTTTGAATTAGTTGGCTTGGTTACTTTCCTATTCAAAAGATTCATCCACAACCTTCGTAGTGGTTTGCTTGAGGTTTTTTCCATTGCTTGTTCTTGCTGATTGATGTTTAGTGTTATTTATTGAACCAATTCCCATATTGATTTGATTGTTTCACTACCAGACATAGATTACAATTGTTTGGATCAATTGGTTTCACGCTTGCTTGTTTGTTTCTTTAAAATTCAAAGTTATCAAAATCAAAATATTGCATTCATTAGTGTGCAAAAGTGAAAGTATATTTTGCATTCCAAGTTTTCATGTTTGAAAAATTAGAAGGCAAATTTTAAATCTCTCATTAGCAGTTTTGATGCATTGTAGGGATTGATCTATTTATGCATTGTGTATTTTGAGTGATTGCATTTGTTTGTCTTGGTTTTGTCTTGGTTTGGGAATGATCTCTCTACCCTTCTGTAAGTAGGAGTTCATTGAAGTAAAATATGCTTTATTCATTCTAGTTGCATCCTAGGTTTTAATATACATACGGTAAGGGCTAAAAATGAAAACATAATTCAAGATCAACTCTAAAATGAACTGAATAAACCTAACAATGAATTGCAACATAATGCACATTATTTAGAGGTCTAGGCTAGAGACGTGCTCCAACGTCATTAAACCTAGTCACTATTACTTTCACTTAAGGTTGGGTGATTCCTGCTTCTATGATCCAATAGTTGCTAGCACGGACCTGCGCTCCTAGTACCGTCAAGTATATGTTGGGAGACCCCACTAGGTTATCATCCTTTATCCTTAAGAAGCTCTGTCTGCCACCTTGCAAACCGTAACACACCGAACACAACATTCAGGAAGATTAACTCCTGTACGGAAAGTCCTTGGTTTTCATATGATTGCCAAGGTGTATATGCAATTTTACGGGATGTTTGGTAAACCTTTTGCCTAGTTCTCCAAAGTAGTCACTTTCATTCTTTTTTGGACTCCCTAAAAGAAAAGGTCCATTTGAGCACTTGTCCTTTCAGGCTCATTAAATATTCGAAGGCGACTAGAGTCATCTTTTCGTCCTTTTCTTCACTCTCTAAAGATGAGAAGGTCAAGTTATGTTCCTGTGTCTTAAAATTTATTCAGCCACATTCACATTTACCCTATTATATCTTGTTTGCATTTTAGTTTGTAGGGTTCTTTCCTTACTCGTTAGTTTTCCTAGGATTTTGAATTAAATCATCCTGGCAGAATCACCGATCCCGTCTCCCGTTCCAAGTGACCAAGGGTCTCCATCTTCTATCACTCCTGAGGTACCAGTTGCTAGTGATACTCTTCCTATTATTTCGAGTTTCCAACCGCTTAACTCTCGCACTCGAGAAGACATGTCTTATGATATTCATTGGAACCCTATTTGGGAGCCTTCGGAAGAAGAATTTCCTATTACTCCTCCTGGCGTTTCAATCCCAATGTTTTCCTCAGACATGGATCAGATGACCCCTGTCTTCGGTGAAGAATCCTTTGTGGTAGGAGGTGAAATCCCTATGACTACATAAACTTTGCCCTTCTGTGTCACTTCTCTTGGTGTCTCATTACCTTTATGCTATAATTCTTTGGTGGATATCATCGGTTCTAGAACTCCCATTTCGAGTTCCATATGGTCTCGTACTGTCGCTCCGACTTCGGAACCTTTTACACCCTAGATTCACAATGTGTCTGTCACATCTGTTCTAACTATTCCAACCATTTGTGTGGCTTCTTCAACCCCTGTTGTCAGTGCCGTCACTACTTCTTCAGTGGTGACTATTGTTGTTGGACCTTTAGCTGGTCCTGCAATAGTGGTCTAACAGTGGGAGTTGTTAACCCTACACTATGTGCCCCACCTTCTTCTCGTTCCATTCCAGTAGGAAGCATATGATCAATATCTTCGAGATCTTTAGAATTCGGATCCACAAAATCTGTTTCATTATTATGATTCTCGAGGAGCTCATATTTATCACCCCAGACTTATGCCATCTCAACCTGTGGTTGAGGTCTCGGTTCCATTATCTGTTGCCTGGGGTACCACCACTTACCATGGTGGCCAGGCGCAACCTTCGAGTTTTCAAGGACCACCCTATTAAGGTCAGTCGTGTTACGGGCAGCCATCTCATGGACAACCGTACTACAGAAATCCTTATCCAAGGAAACCTGGCGGCCCACAAGGACAACCCTTCCAGGGATAACCTTAGGCCTTTGGTGGTTCATCTTTTACCTATTTCGAGCGACCTTTTTGTAATCCGGGACAACCTTATATACAACAAGATCAACCTAGTTTCCAACAAGGCTACCCTTCTAGGCAAGTCGGTCAGCCTTACGTTCAGCAAGGCCAACCCACTGTCTAGCCTAGTCAACCATCTGGGTAAGTTGGTCAGCCTCAAATCTAACCAGGCCAACCAACTGTCTAGTCTACTTAGCCATCTGGCCAGTCAAGACAACCCTCGATTGTGCAAGGTCAACCCACTACCCAACAAGTTCAACCTTCTGGGAAAATGGTTCAACCTAAATCTCAACCAAGACCACCTTCTGGCCAAATGGCTCAGCGTCAAATCTCCCAAGGACATCCATCTGGGATTGCTCAGCTGAGCGCTCAAACACTTATTGTTTCTTAAACCGCACCCGGTTTTCAACCTTAGATTGGGCTCCAGAGCCAATCTAGTCTTCAAACTCAAGTTGGGCCCCAAAACCAACCTATTTATCAAGTGCAGTGTGGCTCCCAGGCCTAGTTTGGAGCCCAGCCGCTTTATGGTTTTCAGCAGCCCTAAGGGCAAACTCAATTTTCCCCATACCCAAATTATCAACAACCACAGGTTAACCCCTATTAGAATTTTCAATAGCCATATGTTGCTCCTGTGTGTCAACTTGGTAATCAGTGGAATATAGGGGGTCAATTCCAAAGCCAACCATCTAGTTATAGCTACAAACCCTATGGACAAAATTCCTACGGGCCAAATCTATATGGTCATAATCAGTGGGGGCAATTGGGAACTGGGTGGAACTCTGGTGCTGTTTCTTATCCACGGCCTTAGATGTCCTTCAACCCTTAATTACCCTTTTTAGCAACGTTGGAATTACCAGACGTGTCCAAACTAACTAATGATCCTATTCTTCACAATCCGTATTGGCGACCGGTTCCAACTAAGATCCCTGGTGATTGTCCCAAATTTGAGGATAAAGCTAGAGAAGATCCCCAAGCTCATATCATGACCTATCACCTGTGGTGTTCATCGAATCCATGGTTTGATGATTCGATTCAGCTACGCCTATTCCAATAGACTCTAACTGGCTCTACCGCAAAATGTTATATCGAGTTAGCTCGTGGAACGTTTCAAGACTTTAACTCACTGTCTGTGGCATTTTTAATTCATTTTCAGTTGTTGATTTGATATGAAATGAGAACACACCTCCTAACATCGTTGAAACAAAACATGGCTACGCATATTTCTGATCACATTCATGACTGGAGGCGACGTCATCACTTAATTAAGTTCTAGATCCCCAACTAGCTTCTAACCGACTCATTTACAACCTTGTTTGTTGGTCCGATAGCCCAGGACATTGCTATGGGGGCATGTGTAACTGAAGAGTAGGCCATTGCATGTGCCCTGTACCTTGACTTGGTTTACTCCCAGTCTGGTACGTTATATGATATTTTTCTAGATGCTCCGCGACTGGGAACTTTCCAAGCCCCGTCAACACCATCTGTTGATGGTGTCATAGGTTCCATTAACACATCCTCTCAAAAAGCTCCCGCTAAGAAAAATCTAATGTTCCAAATGAAAATGCTTCCCAAGCTTCGTCTAATGCTGGTAAAACTTCTAATGTTAATGTTGTTCAGTCCACCATGGTGGATAAATCCTTGAAAGGTAAGAAGAAAGGAAAAGGAAAGAAAGCTGATCAACAGAAGCAGGATCGCCCTAAGCCTCTGGTTGAGGAAGGTTTCAAACACAAATCCAAGTATTCTTGTGTTATTTACGATGAAGATCACTATACTAAAGACTACCCAAGGCGGTCTAAAGTTAGTCATTTGCTAAAAGGTGCCCTCAGGATTCCTGCTATGCTCAAAGAGCCTTTTCCCTCATAGCAGACTCAAATTGTGGCTGATCCATATCAATCCTCTTCCCCATTTGGCTCTCAAGTTTTTATGGCTGGGACAATTCCCCTCCATATTAGTACGCGGTTAAAATAATATCCTACACCTTCCGGGAAGGAAACTGAGGTCCCCTCTAGTGTTCCTCCATCCAGTTCGGGCCACTACATATTGAGCGACCTAATACTAAGATGGTTATTCGACCTCCTCCTCAAGGAGTGCTCCAAAAGTCTTCTTACAACCCTAATTCTCGTGCTGCTCAGCATTATAGCATTGTTGAGGACTTAGCCCAAGCTCGTCTAGCTATGTCCACATTAGAGGTCCTCCAGAGCTATCCCTCGCAAAGGAAGTCATTGTTAGCAGCCATTGGTGGCAACGACTCGGCTGACTCGGAATTGATCACTTTTGATCTGGAAAGTCATGTACCGAGACTACCTTACCAAATAGCCTTTCTTATTCAAGTCATAATCAATTCTAAGACTCTTAATGTATTGTTATTGGTGAAGGCACTTCTACTTGCATTATGTCTATTGCTTCCTGGAAGGCTATTGGTTCTCCAACCTTGAGCCAGTCTCCCAATACCTTGGAAGCCTTCGATGGGAGAGATTCTCACCCTTACAGTATCCTCCCATGTCTACCTATTACTCTAGAAGGGAAGATGGTCGAAGTGGAGCTCAAAGTTGTTGATGCCAATTTAACTTACAACCTCCTCTTAGGACGAAGTTAGACCTATGCCATGCGAGCCATGGCCTCATCTCTATTTCGTGTCCTTCGTTTTCCCCATCAAGGGAAGATTTTCACCTTAGACCAGCTATCCTTCTTTGCCTCCTCTTCTTCCAATGGCAATGTGCCTTTCATGGAGCATACCTCTATTCCATATGAGAGTGTGGGTGTTGGACTCTTTAAAGATCCTGGCCTTATGGGTGTTGTTTCACTCCCACCTCCCACCATCGCTCCCGTAAATATTATTTTTGTTCATTCTGATCCGTGGGTTCTTCCCCTTGCTGATCAAATAGAATCTTGGGGTGATGTTATACCGTTGAGTCCAACCAAGCTCAACTATGTCAAAATTGTTTCTGCATCAGCTTCAATTTCTGAACCTACTCCTTCGAGTAGGGCTCTCGACGCATATGTTCAATCCCCTTGGCTCGAAGATGGTGCTTCTTCGGATCCATTAAAGGAAGTTTTTCCTTCGGATGAAGTGATTATTTATACTATGTCTTCTGAGGAACCCCCTGGTTTGATCATCATCATCGTTCCTCATTTCTCCCCACCCATGGGGCTACACTTGCTTGTCTTGAGCGATTTTCTTCCAGTGTCCCTTCTCTACCCCTTCAGATGCCTATACAAATTCATCAAGTTTCCTCTGAAGGCAACATGGGGAACATCACACAAACTCAACCTACTGACATCTCTATTAATCCAGGGGTTGTCGAGCATATTCACGTCAGAGTCACTTGCACTCCCGAGGAAATTCAACTTTATACTGACCTTTTTCAAGAATTTCATGATGTTTTTGCTTTCTCTTATGAAGAGATACCCGGCATCGATCCTAGCATCCTGGTGGATGAAATACCTACGTACCTTAGTGCTAAACCTATTCGAGAGCATTTGCACCCCGTGCACCCCTGAAAGGCTGCAACTATCAAAGCGGAAGTTGAAAAGCTTCTTAAAGCTGGTTTTGTTTACCCTATCCTACTTATAGATTGGGTTTCTAATATTGTCCCTGTAACCAAGAAATGGGGCACTATTAGCGTATGTGTTGATTATCGCAACATCAATCGTACCTATCCCAAAGATAATTTCCCCACACCTTTCATTGACCAACTCATTGATGAGTGTGTTGGGAGTGAAATTTATTCATTCATGGATGGTGTCTCTGGTTACAACCAGATCAATATATCACCTGCAGATCAACACAAGACCACCTTTATCTATCCGTGGGGTACTTTTGCCTACAAGAAGCTCCCTTTCAGTCTAAAAAATGCCAGTGCTACCTTCCAGTGTGACAATGTCTTATGCGTTCCATGATATCCAGTACATTGTACAGTCTTACCTGGATGACCTTCCAGCTCATTCAACGAAGCGCTCCTATAATCCAAAACACCTTCGTGAAATCTTTCTTTTGCTGTCAACACTATCGTATTCGCCTTAATCTACATAAATGTGTCTTCTGTGTTGAATCCAAAAGACTTCTTGGGTTTGTCATCTCCAAAGAGGGCATCCACTTGGATCCCCTTAAGGTTGAAGCCATCATGAATCTTCCTCCCACTGCTTCTTTGCAACAATTGCAGAGTTTGCAGGGTAAAGAAATTTTTTACGATATTTCATTCGAAACTATGCTGAAGTAGCTAAAGGCTATACATAGCTATAAAACGGGATACCCCTTTTGTCTGGGACACCATTGCATAAGAGTCATTCGAGCAGCTCAAGTTGCTCCTTGTTTCTGCTCCATTGTTACATCCACCAAATTATCACCATGACTATACTCTTTATTAGCCACCACCGATACCACTATCGGCATGGTTTTGGTCCAAGACGACGATGATGGTACTGAGCACGTTGTCTACTATCTCAGCCACAATCTACTCGATATGGAAACTCGATATGCCTGTGTCGAGAAGTTGGCCTTAGTTGTTGTTCATGCCATCCAACGTTTCCGTCACTACATATTGTTGCATACCGCGATGGTGATTTTTGATTACAACCCAATGATGTACATCTTGTCACATCAGTTACTGGGGGGAAAATACTCAAAATGGATTGTCATCCTTCAAGGGTTTAACATGGAGTTCACTACAGCCAAGTCTAAGAAATCCCTCATTTTTGCCGAGTTGCTCTGCTCGCTACCATCTACAACTACACCCTCTTGATCAGAGGACCATATTTCGAACGAGTCTCTATTTTTCATTAGCACCCTCAATCCCTAGTACAGGGATATTATTATTTATCTTCAGATGTCCTCCTTTCATTCTAATTTATCTAAGGTTGTTTGATGACGTATCTACCACCATTCTCAACCCTATTGCATTATTGGGGACACCCTGTATTGGGCCGGTGCTGACTTCATTCTCCATCGTTTCTTAACATTTGAGGAGGCCGAATGAGTCTTGAATGACTACCACTCTGGCACCTATGGAGGTCATATGTTTGGATATGATACTGCTCAAAAGATCCTCCGTGCTAGTTATTTCTGGTTCTTTATTTTTAAGGATTGCATTCTTGTCATCTGCTCTTGTCATGCGTGCCAGATCTACCAATGGAAGATGTGTGCGCCCCCTGCTCCTTTGCACCCTATCGTTACCATCGGCCCTTTTTCCAAATGGGACATTGATTATATGACCTGTAAACCTCGCTCGGGTGGGGGGCATGGGTATATCATCATTTCCGTTGATTATTTCACGAAATGGGCCAAGGCAATGCCTACGCTATCCAATGATGGTAATACAATGGTGCAATTTTTATTCAATCATGTCATGTCACATTTTGAAGTCCCTCAAGTTATCATCATTGATCACAGTTCTCATTTCTGTAATCATATGATGACTGAGTTAACAACTCAGTTGGGTTTACGGCATGATAGTTCAACACCATATTATCCTCAAGCCAATGGCCAGGTAGAAGCTGTCAACAAAGTGTTGGTCACGATGCTTCAATGCACCATTGGCATTCATAAGTCCAACTGGAATTTGATGTTGTTTTC
Source organism: Pinus taeda (assembly GCA_000404065.3). NCBI lineage: Eukaryota > Viridiplantae > Streptophyta > Pinopsida > Pinales > Pinaceae > Pinus > Pinus taeda. Next base: position 29,634 of record APFE031634927.1, read on the forward strand.
CACCTTATGGGCCTACTGAACTTCCACGAAATATGCCACCAGGTTCACCAAATTCCAATTAGTTTATGGTATGGAGGCCACTCTTCCAATTGAGTGTGAAATCCCTTCACTTAAATTAGCCATCAAACTACTCCCGAATATTACTCCAGTAGAAGAACATCTTCTTTACCTGGAACAGTTAGACGAGACCCATCGACTAGCCTCGCTAGTTATTGAAGCACAGAAGAAGAGAGTTAAAACTCACTTCCATCAAACTATTCATCCCTGTTGTTTTGTTGAAGGAGATCTAGTCCTGCTCTATGATCAAGTGAATGATAAGCTAGGGGTAGGAAAATTCAAGCCTATGTGGCATGGGCCCTATATTGTGAAACGTGTTTTACAAAAAGGGGCTTATGAGCTGATCGATTACGAAGGGAATCCCCTAGATAAGCACCGAAATGGGATTTATCTGAAAAAATATTATGCATGAATCCCATGCATCTGATTTGTACATACGTGTGTTTTTAGCATGTGTGTTTTTCGTGTGTGTTTGCTTGTATGGCTTGGTGTGTAGGTGTAATCGCCACTTATTATGTCTTTTTACTTCTTTTGCAAAAGTCTGCTACACCTTACATTGGTTTTTCTGATGGTGCCTGCCGTAGTACCCACAATCTTTCCTCTACGACATGGGTGATCTACGATCCTCACGGTGAGTTAGTAGACCTTCAAGGCATTTGTCTGGGTTGCACCACAAATAATGTCGCTGAATATAGTGTTGTTATTGAATTAGTGACCGAGGCAATTAAGCTTGATATTCGTGCATTGGTTGTGAATCTGGATTCTCAACTTGTTGTCCACCAACTCAACGGGCGTTATTCTGTCAGAGATCATCCGATTTTAAGGTTGCATTTATGTGTTAAATTATTGGAAAGAAGTTTTGCTTTTATTACATATCAACATATTCCAAGAAGATTAAACACGTTAACTAATGCATTGGCAAATCATGTATTAGACAGACATTTACGCAACATGTAAATCAAACATTGTACAGAAGCATTTAGACACAATAATAAACCATAAGATAGCACATATATATATATATGTTGTGTGGTGCATTGAGGCGCTCAAAAAATAAATGTATATGTCAAAAATAGATTCTGTGTACATCCGAGACACATGTCTCTTAAAAATCAGCAGAAAGTAAAACCTAGGTGTCTACTGCGGTAGGTTATGCTCTCTATAGCACACCACTGCTCGTGCAACTCATCTCAAGAGTCTATGCACCCTAGGTATCACCCCTACTGTATGTATCTGGTACTCTATGAGTACCTCTTTGATCCCCCTGTAATCTGGGATCCCCTTTGTCAGGCCCTTGAGATTGCGGGCCACTATCTCCACTCAACTGCCAGCTGGAGGAACCAAGGCCAGCTTTTTGATTCCCTATGGTTCCCTCCATGCCTCCCGAGCCAGTCCCACAGGCCTCTCCGGTCCCACATTTGTAGTAACATAAGATACATCATTAAGACATATGCATGAAAAATTCATAAAACATCATAAAAGACAAAATAAAAAAATAGTATGATCGAGTGTTTACCTCCATCATCCCACTGCTTTCCAGCAGGCAACATCATGTTAGGGTCCCCATGAAAATCAATACCTGCGTCTGGCCAATCCTTGACAAATATCGTTTGGCGATTCATCCACTCTCAGAATAGTGTCCCCCATGACACTGGTCAGCCACCGCCCCCTCGCAACATGACGTGTGCCCAGTGAGTGATTCGAGGCTCCCGTGGTCTCGAATCATCTAAGTCCATATCCTATAACTAAAGTGACGGGACTTGCTCTAGCATGAGCGAGATCAGAATAGACCCGTAATCAAACTGCTTCTCTTCCCCACGACGACATTTGGTGAGCTACCTCTTCATGTTGATGGTCACTGCCTCAACCCAGTTATACATGGTTGGGTTAAGGCACTCAAGAGCCAATAGAAGGTGGGTCTTTGCCACCTCATGTTGGGCCTGGGAGCCCACTACTCTCATCACCATAAATAGAACCGAACGAAGAATTAGGTCCTCTACTGATGGAACTACCAATTTCCCGCTAGTGCTTGATTTACGTGCCCCTCGGCACACCCAAGCTATCAACATGTCTAGTGATTCCCTACCAACTCGTTGGCCCTCTAAAATTGGCATCTCATCGCGATGGGACAATCCAGTCAAGAAATAGATGTTGGTAGCATCAAACTGAATGTCTTTCCCCCAGATGACAAAACTTTCCATCTGTTGGGTTCCAAGCACGAATCAACAACTCTAACAAGTCAGGTTGGGCTCGAAGATGTGGAGTGAGGAAGAATTTTAGTAATCTACATTCGAGCAAAGCCCTCCAGCACCCAGGATCATTGAACACTTGTTCATCATTGGTATTGTGAGTTATTCTTGCCATACAAATGCCATATTTCCCTGCATTAAAAGAAATATGAATTAGAACCCTTTTTATAAGTTTAAATCCATAAATTATCAAGAATTTCAACTTTATGGCATCGTCGCGGCTATTTTCCAAATAGCGACAATGGCTCGAGGATGATAGTTCATTTTTCCTGAGATTGTCATTAGAGTACATCTATGTCTCGCGACGATTGCGGAGATGGTTTGTGTTATCATGCTTGGTTGTCGCAAACCTGAGCGGTTTTCTCGCGATGACCGAGAGGTAGACTCAGATTTGAAAGTCTGCCTAAAACCACCTACCTAGCACTAAATTGCATAAAAAAATCCACTCAAATGTGGCGCAAGGAAGAATGTACTTACTTGGAGAAGGTTTCATGCGAAACCGTGGACTGTTGATGCTAGAATCAACTTCGGAAGCTTGTTCAGGTTGATGCTCCAAAACACCAAATGTAAAAGTGCACAATGTAAATGGTAAAAATAGAGTTACCACACGCCTTTTTATAGTGTTTTTTAGGAAAATTAGAAAATTACACTTTAGTGTGTGGGGTTTTTTCATTTATATTGGGTTTTTTAATTAGGGTTTTGAGTTTTGACCTTATTTCTGCATATATACTTTATTTATGTCAAACATATCTTATGGTGCGATATTTTGTGCAGAAATAATGATGGATGGTTCGTACTACAAGTCCATATACACTTGGTTTGTATTTTCCATAAAGTCCTCTTTAAGCTCTTTTTCGACTGTGTAAACATCAAAATATTGCTGGATTTTTTTTTGTTTTAGGTCCGATATTGGTTATGAAATTACGTGTCTTTGATCACTTTTCTACGCTTTCAGATCGAGGTCACTAATTACGAAAAGTACTCCTTGATCGTAATGGTCAAGTGATTCTCTCGAGTATTATTTTATACTTTTTCAGGCTCGAGGGACACAAATATTTTAAAAAGGACTCCCTGGAGTTTTCTTTTCCATGTCTTTTTCCAACTCTCTAAATATGAAAAAGACTTTGAGTTTTACCTATGTCAGACTCGTTAAACCCTGACGAGATTGGACTCATTATTATGACGAGACTCAAGCTTCTCCTCCCTAGGTCTCGTTAAACTATTACTAGGCTAGATTCGACTGAAGGTCGAAATTATATTACAAGCTTATGCTATCCCCTTCAAGCTTGTTTTCAAAAATAATTGGGGTACTTGCCAGTAATGGTGGGGAAAAATTTGGAAATCAACATTGGTTATCTATGGTAGCTAGTCACTCTTGAACATCGACACTTTTGATTCTTGTCAGGTTGGGATATCCATACATCATCATTTGGCCTTCCACAAGTCTGGGTCGCCATTTTGCCTCATCCCATCTAATCCATATCGCTTCCATCAAGCCTCTGATCCCTTGGTATCAAAATGTTGCGACATTCCGGAGTTGTGTCGTCATTATGTTCAAGAGTATAATCTTTCTGCAGTTTACACCCTTACCTCCTCCTTTGATCTTCTGTTTCGCCATCTACCACTTGTCCCTTATCTTGTGTCGTTGATGGGGGAAACATCATAGCCCTCTTGCAATGGATCATCTCTTGTCGATGCCAGTTCCTTATCCAGGAGATTGATCTAGAGATCCCTTTCGGTACCTTGGAACTTGCATGCGTTCTTCAGGCATGACGATAGAATTTCCTCATTGGTCTTCGATTAGGTGATTCCATGAGTGTTCGCCTTCAGCTCATTTTTCACACTTAGTGGAGTGTACTGGATAGTAACTTGAGAGCCATTGGCATTATTGATGGTTTTTCTCGCACTTGTTAACAGTTTTCATCATTGACCGGTAATCAAGAGACTTTCTATCATGTTCAACTCTAGCACATCTGTTCACATAGTAGGATTTGTACTTTGGTCGGTTGGGTTTCAAGACCCTGAACTAAGATTGCATATGTTCAGGTTGGGTGGATTGGTTCATGATTACATATGTGACTCCTTGATGGATGGCTGCGACCATGCCTGAGTCTTCATGGATGGCTGTGACCATACCTCTTTTATTATTGTGGTCTTATCAGATGGGTGGCTGCGTCCACACCACATACCAAGTTTTATATGTCCTATGGATGGTTGTGCCCATACCTAGACTATATGTATTTCACTATCACAAACATCAGTTGTACTCATGCCTGCATGATCTTCAAGGTGGTTCCAGTTCAAACAGTTTCGTAAAGCATTTCACCCCTCCCACTCTCTCGGGCTTCACGCTTTAGGGGGCATTTGTTACAAAAATTTGTCACTGTCCTCATTTCAGTCCTTCTGTTGTGTCATGTGTCAAATTAACATGTTCATATCCTCCCACTGATATAAGGAGATTAAGAAAATGATCTCTGCTACTCAAATTGACCCTCCCTATGTTTTCTCCTCGTCATGAGTAAAGCCTTAATATACGTGACATTCCCATGTCCATAACGATCTCATCGCAACTTCATTGCAGGTGTACATCTGTTTCCCATGATGGACGAATTTCTATACCTGGTGCGAAGTTATGAACTATATCCTACAACGGTGGGTCCACATGCATAGTATCCTTGCAATGTCATCGCAAAGAATTGGTTTGCGGCTAGCGATGATCCAGATTGAGAAAATTCATTTCAACAGTTAGCCTTTTGGATGTCTCCAGACCTGGTTGTTGGCATAGATTGGGTCGCCTTTCCCCTCCTGGTATGGTAGTTCTGTCATTGGTGCTACCTTCCTTGAGTATGAAGTCCTCCTTCCACATTTCATGGAGACTCTTTCTCCTATTAAAGCACTCACCTTTGCTATGATCTACTAGTTCTTTTGGTTGGGCAATGCTGCTAGTGCTTTTGAGTTTGATAGATAGCTAGTGTGGGTGTGACAAGTGTGGGATTGTTTATAGCTTGTGGAAAATTATGGAGTGATCTTAACTTTGTGTTAAAGCTTATGAATGAAAGAGAGAGACATTGTATGTTGGGAGATTCATCCTTGAAAAGTGAATGCTTGAGAAACATACGGGTTGAACCCTCTGAGAAGGCTTGCGACGTCAAGACTTAGTTGTAAGCTTTCTCTTGATTCATTATTAATACAATCAATGATGTTTTCCTATTTCTTGTATGTAATTTACTTGATAGCTTATGAATTCTTAACATTATGAGTAAATAGATCATTGTTGTTTCCTGGTTACGTGTTTTGTTGTTTTTCCTTTGTCTTGTTTCAGGTTAATCAATCATTAAGGAGAAGAAAGAAAAAGCTAGAGCAGTGCAACAGAACTTCATTGACTGCTGGTTGAGGTAGGTCTCCAACGATGACTGTTTAAGGAATTCAATTGTTGATCTATCTTTGCTGTGACTAGACCCAGTCTAGGGCTAGAGGGGTTTCCTCTGTCTGCAGAGGGAACACTCTCCTACATCACAAGAGTTTGTATTTTGGAAAGGTATTTTGAGTTTATTCAATATCAACATATTCCAAGAAGTATAAACACATTAACTGACTCTCTAGTAAATTATGTGTTAAATAGACATTTGCAACATATGTAAAGTACATATTTTCAATTAACATCATCAGTTGAATAGAATTATATCGCTCAACCATAATAAAACCCTGAAAGATAATTGTAAAAAGTTTTTACAAATATTTTTTTTCTATGACAAAATTGGTTATTTGACCCAAACACTAAATGTATGCAGAAATAATCTTAGTAAGCTAGTGGTGCTCATGATAGCAGGTCACTTCTTGTGCTATCATGTGCAAAAGTCTGATCCATTGACCCAACACACCGATGGTGTGGCGTTGCAATTACATAGGTAGCTCCTCGATTCATATATCCAAAATACCCATGGTTAAACCCTCTATGTGACTTTTCAATTCAGCCAGAGTCTCAACCAAATCCAAGTCTCGAAGAATTGCTCTCCCCATAGAACTTTGTGCTAGTCTTGCTACATCTCATGGGTCTCTCACCGGTTGAAAAGCTCTGATATTTGTATACATAAAAATTTGATTTTGTTTATTCTTGGAGTTAATAAAAAACACAAAAAATGCAAAAACTTTAAAAATTAAAAACACTTGGTCAAACAGTTTACCAGTAGCATCCCACATTGCTCCAGCTGTTAGTGGTAAATCTAGATCACCACAAAAATCCATTCCTGAATATGGATATTCTGCGAAGGTCATCTCTTGTCGATAGAACCATTCAAAGAATGTAGAGGTAAAAATGATCGTAGAATAGGCACTATGCCTAGCCATTAGATTTGTCCACCTCCGCAACCATGTGTCTCTTGATCTAGATACACATAGTGAAATGAGTTGTGGCTGCAAGAGAGGTATTCTCTCCAAGTGAAGGAGATCACGATTGATCCATAGCCGAAATTTATGAGCTTTCCTTGTTTCACCTTGGTCAGTTTCTCTTTCACAGATGAAAGAACAACCCCACACCAATTGAATACTTTTGGCTCTAAACATTCTAAGGCATACTGCATGTATGAATTGGTGGCCAAATGAATCGCGGAACTACTAGCTAGTTTGTCAATGGTAAAAAGGATTTCCCTTAGTGGTAAATCACTAACATCCTTGATAAGTATCTTCCCATCTCTGCTAGGCTACGTACCTTTCCTACAGAACTGTCGGACATAATCTTTCACTGGTCTACCTCCACGGGTAGGACCTGTTAGTGAAATGGGAGCACCTTAGCTTGACAGTCTAGTTAGGAAGTATATATAATCGATGGTAAAAGGGATTTCTTTGTCCTGAATGTGAAAAGTTTGATCGGTTGGATCCCATGACTAAATAAGAAACCGTAGAAGATCCTTCTGCTGCCACAGGTTGGATAGTTCAAAATACTTAAGTAATCAACAATTTATTAGGGTCTCGGCTATTCCCTAATTACTCAAGGATATGCTATCTTTCTCTTCATGTTCTCATCCTCTCCATATGAGTACCATTTCAATTCCTGATTTGGAAAAAGAAACCCTAGGGGATTCAAAACCCTAGAATGTTATTGACTAAAACAAGAGATAAATGAAATAAAAGAGAATGAAATTAGTTTCTACCTGATCCAAACAACACAAGGAATGATCCCTTCAATCCTCTGCAATCAACTAGCAAACTTCGGGAAAAACTGCTCTAGAGATCAAAAGGTAAAAATGAGATGGTGAAAATGAATGGTAAGAACCAGTTTTTATGTTTATTTCTTACACAATAATCGAGTAAACATTGGTTTTTTATTTAATCCATGAAAATGTATTGTTTAATCTTTTGATGGTATCGTGAGCAGGATTAACAACTAGCAAGCAGTTATGATGTGCTTACGTGTAAATTGGACATCTTTGACCACAAAGCAAACTTTTATTGCTTTTTCGAGCTTTGTTAAAAATGAAAAAGGAACCCCCTTGGAGTCCTCTTTAAGCTCTTTTTAGACTCTCTAAACAAGAAAAGATTGTTGAGCACTTGTCATTTCTAGCTCGTTAACGGATTCGATATCTACTCAGTAAAGTTTTACCCCTTCTTCAGGCTAAGATAGATTAACTACAAAAAGGCTACTCATTTGTCAAACATGATCCACATGTTCTCTCTTGCATTGTTTTATGATTTTTTATAATTGTGAGAGAAATGTACAAAAAATAACGTTGGAGTTTTCTTTTAGTCCCTTTTCAAACTCTCCAAACATGAAAATGACTGAGTTATCTTTTTCGTTAAGCTCGTTAAAAACATCAAATAGAAACAAAGTTGTCCGTCTAGACAAGATCGAGTCTCACCTTTTCTAGACTTTTTAAAACATGAAATAGCAATGGATTCACCCAAAGGGTGGAATTATATAACAAGCATATGTTATCCTCCTCAAGCTTGATAAAAAGTAAAGAGGTACTAGTCAGAAATGACTGGGGAAAATGGAAAAAGCTAGGAACAGTTTATGGTAGCAGGTCACTCTTGAACATGACGCTTTCACCTCATCACCATGACTATGTGGGTTGGGTCATTCAGCTTGATGTTTATCACACCATTGGTATATCATACCATCCATCACTTTTTTTTGGGTCAATGCTACCAATTCACTTAATTGTCCCCAATATGTTCAAGAGAAGACATTCAGTTCAAAACTTCATCCTTTATAATACAGTAAACCTTCATTTTCATGTCTGCCATTCCTGAACCTTGTGTCGTCAGTCAATGTTTTATCTCCAAAAATCATTTACCTCATTTCATGTCGTTGATGTGGGATACATCAATGCCCTCCTACGATGGGTCGCTTCTTGTCGACATCACCTCATCATCCAAGAAGTTGACTTAGAAACACCCCTTCAGTACCTTGAGGCTTGCATACATAAATGGCAGGTTTCTCACTTTCGGCGATAGGTTGACATCACTAGCTTTCAACGGAAAGACATAGTATGGTGTTCGAAATCAAATCATTTATTCACACCTTGTGGAATGTACTGCAGTACCTTGAGGGTCATTATCATTATCGGTGATTCCTCTTGCATCTATTAATGGCTTACATCATTGGCTGGTAATCAGACAATGTCTCTCCATGTTCGACATTAGATCATCTATTCACATGGTTAGACTTTTACTTGAGTGAAATATTTGATGAGATTGAAGACCCCAAATCTAGTTTCATCCGTTTGGGCTACGATATATTTTCAGGAATAATATATCAAATGTACAATGGCCTTACATTCATGGGTATACATATGTAGATGACTATATTTGTACATGTAATGAAAGTTTATAAAGTTGAGCATGGGTATGCCTTCCCTCAACTAGATTATGAGAAAAAAACAAAGTATCATGATTATGTATTATAACTAATGCAGGTCACCTTCCACCTCGAAACCTTTTCTCCAAGTGGTAAAGCATCTCACTCGACATGGTTATTTTTGACTTCATGCTTTAGGGGGAAACCATTATAGGAAAATTTGGGCACATCAACCCCGATTTCCAGATCCATATTATTAGGGTCCATCAACCCCTAATTCAATTGTTTTCATTCCCTAATGAAGTTAACCTACATCATGCTTGCCTCCTAAGAGTTTCATGTCACCATTCATCCAAAAAATTCCCCTAGAGAGATCAGCGCAGATGGATCTTTATCAGGTTGCAATGCATTGCAAGAACTGCACTGTCTGGGTACTATCCATTGCACCTAGCCTTTGTTCTGCCTGCGATGAGCGAGATCCATCCAATTTTTGAAATGAATCCATTGGATTCCTCATCCAATGGATTATTTTGGATGTTTCTAGAAGGATTGGGCTCACTTTTGGATGAGGAAGGAGATGAATGAACCTTGATCCATCATCCCTTCCTCAATGGAACCACTTCCCAATTATGGAAAAGCATTCATGAGGGCCATTAATGGCTTAACCTCCTCCATTCACTTATAAAAGGACCAAGCATTCAAAGGTTGGTCTAGGTTGAAACTTCTTGAGCTAAGGAAATACTATTGGAAAGAGATTAGTAGAGAGAAAGTAATGTTATTATGTCAAATTGTTGTTTCATGACGAGAGAAGGGTTTGAAGCTCAAAGGATGACACTGAATTGGACATGCATCTACATGGGTTGTAATATTTCCTTCTATGAATAAAGAGTTCTATGCTTTTTCCCATTCATGTGTTATGTGATGTATATTGTACTTTGATTCTATAATATGTTTAATTAACAGATCGATATGTATACTTTGATGGTTTTCTGTCTCGGCTTGTATGTAGGTACCTTTCAAGTGAGTTAAGTAAGGAAGGGAGTGGTGAAAGTGGTCAAAAGGAAGAGGGATCGAGTGAGAGATATAGGTTGGTTCTTTTGCTCCTCTTTCTTTTATCTATTAGCTATAGGAAAAGCAATCGAATTATTTTAACTGTTGTTCTAGACTTGCTACTAAGTATAGGGGTTAGTCATTTGAAGAAAGACTAAATTTTCTCGTAATAATACGTATTGAAATGATTTTGATGTCCAAAGATCTTAATGAGCGACCACAATACACATTTTCTAAATGAGACGATTAGCATGCTGACAGAGGGGTTTCAGGTGTATCATAAAAAAAGCACACTGTATCACCCACAAGCCAACATCACAGTAGAAGCATTTAACAAAATATTGGAGACTGTGTTGACCAAAGTATGCAATGCACAAACAAAGTGACTGGGAACTACGTGTACCTGCAGTATTATGTGCTTATAGGATGACATGCAAGGAACTAACGGGGTAGACACCTTTCTGGCTAGTCTATGGAGTGGAAGCTGTAATGCCGATGGAATACATCGTGCCCAATCTACACATAGTAGTGCTCACAGGTATGACGGACCGTGGAGCCTTGGGGGGGAGGCTCGCGTAGTTGAAGGAGCACAAGGAAGAATGATTTTTGGCTGGCTTTCACCAATAGGTATAAAAGCAGTGCGAAAATGCTTGGCACGATTGACATATTAAGTTACACAACTTCAAGGTGAACGATTTGGTGTTACTGTATGATAGTGAGTTTGATAATTCCCAGGAAAATTTAGAATGCATTGGTTGGGACCATATGTTATTAAGGAGGACACATATGAAGGTGCGTTGTAGTTGGTAAAGTTAAATGGAGAACCTTTCCCATGAAAAGTGAATGGAAGTTGGTTGAAGCCATACACGCGTGGCCCGGCTATCTCACTAGCCATTTGAAGCACAGTCTTAGTGCTCTAGGTAGATGAAAGGAGGCACGAGACTATAACCAGGTACAGGGAAGGAGCTCAGACACCATGGTCTCTGAAGAATGCATGTAGAAGGTACAATAGGCAACTTTTCATTGCGTTGTCGATCTTGCAGCAGTTCAGGCAGAGTTGAGAGGTCTCTGCGCGAAGATCTCTGCACCAACAGAGTGACTCAAGGGTGAGTCATGATGTTTCTATTAGGCACCTGCTGAGCACGGGATCACCCAAGGGAATTTTTGGGGCTTAAAGCCCAGATTTTGACTAAATATGATGTAAAGACTCCGCGCTTTGTGGGTGTAGAGCGCAAACTTGTAAATGAGTCATAGGGTTGTCCGCCCTCATTTTTGTAATGTAATGCCAACTTTAGATATCTACCTATGGTCCATGGATCATGGGATTGTATAAATAGAGCGAGGCTCTAAGTTGTAAGGGAAGAAGAGTCATGAAGTAGTAGATGGAGAATTGGTTCTTCTCTAAGTGTAGAAATGAGTCTTGGGTCGTAGATTAGGAGAAGGCTATGTAGCTGAGTGCACATAGGCTTAGTAGTTCGCAGCTAAGTGTGCAAACTCATGTAGCTAAGTGCGCATGGCAGGTTGAGTTTGTAACTAATTGAAGCATTAATAAAGAGACTTTTTATACCATTCTTGTGTATTTATTTACTATTTTCTGCATTGAATGTATTGGGTATAAATTACATTTATGTTATTTATATGATGCGCAAACTTATATGGTTGTGTTGATTAAGTGAATATAAGATAAAATATCTGTTTACGTGAAGTTGACTAACAATTATAAGAGGATAAGTAAGATCCGTGGGGTAACTTGGGGAAATAGCACAAATCACTGCCTTAGCAACGCGAAAGCACATCAGCCCTAGGTTAGGGTTGTGCGAGGGTGATTGTAACAGATCACGAAGGCCTTGCAGGTCAGGGTAGTGCACGAAGTAAATTACATGAAGGTATTCATAGTTGGACTAAAACAACCCCTCAAACATCTCAAGGGTGTGGAAACTTGGTTCCAACATCCCCCCATAGTTGGTTCCAAGTGAGACCTCAGTCCATGCTTTGTGGGCTATTGCCAAAAGGGCCAGTAGTGTAGGGATTTCTTTGGCTAGTTAACTCTGAACCTGGGTTAGACTCCCTTCAAGCCAACAAAAGTTTTTGAACCAATGAAATAAAATTTCAAATGAATATATCTTCATCCCCAGTATGGTCGCCAGGATGTTAGCACTCCGTAGTTTTTGAGGTTGTGGAAAAAATCACAGAGGTAACCACAAAACCACTTTTGAAGCTGGGATCTAACCATGTTAGCTTCAAAGAGGGATATCTCTTTATGATTTAACTTTGTTTGAATGAAGGTATTAGTGTAGATATTATGTTGAGGTTTAAGTTGTTTCTTTTGTTGGGTTGAAACTAGGAAGAAAGGCCATTAGGTAAATGGGTTCATAGGTTTGGGTTGATCAATTACAAAATTTACGGGCTAAAATTATAAGGAAGGTTAGGAAAATTCACTAAATCATTTAAGATCTATGGTGTGAAGGAGAGGAAAATATTTAGGGATCTAATTAAAAAACAACGTAGTTAAGAATTATGATTCTAATCTTCAATGGAAAACTTGAAAATTATTCTTAAGCCAGAGACATAGTGTACATTCAAAAAATTATTTTCTTTATCTTCTTAGAATAATTCATATTTTAGAATCAAATATGAGAATAAAAAGAAAACAAATTGATAAGGAGATATGCACTTCACCAATAAAAACTACACAAAAATCCTATAATGATTGTACTGTATTACTGAAAATCTGATCAATGGTGGCTCTATGAGCTACTTTACAATATAAGTCCTTTTCTTCAAAACAAGTCCCAACCCTTCATAATTCGAATTATGAAGTACTTATAGAAAACATTATGAAATATCTTGATTCTAAAGATCAAGATAAGATCCTAAAAGTATATAACAACTAATAAGAAAAACAGTACAAAAATTTAGGAATCGTCAAACTGCTGGAAATGCTAGCCCTATTTCTGAAGATGACTGTTGATGAATGAGCCTCCAACTTTGCTGCGTTTTATACCTTATTCCATCTGTCTTCAGTAGGGATATAAAATTTAACTAATTTTCTATAGGCCTCATCGATATCTGTGTACTTCTAGAAAGTTGGTTTGATGATGAACAAATTCCTGAGCTCATGACTGTTGAACAAGTTGAAATCTAAGGCCTCCAAGAATGATTTCCCTATTATGTGACACTTTATATCTACAAATATTGACTTATCTTGGGCAATAGTGGATATTTTATACTATTACTATGTCAAGGTCATAAGTTTATCTTCCCTACCAATCAGTTTTGGTAGACCTTTCCTGTTTAAAAAATGCATCTTCCTGTGAAATCTCTATATGCTGGTTTTTATACTCTGACACTTATCGTCAATATTTAGCATAAGGTTCCTCTTGGTGTGCATCCTACTCACTTCTAAAATAGTCTTTGTCCTATCTTGAATTCCCAACTACTCTAATTCTTCTCTATTTTTGGAATTCATGAATTTAATAAGTGATGTTGCTTCCCCAAGTTTTCGTCGCAACTCTATTTTGATTTTCCTTACTACCTCCTTGGACCTATGTATCAATTCTTGTTGCTAAAAAATAATCTATATGGAAGGCGATATTTCTATTAAGGGTTCAGTAATTTCTATCCATATATTTTCTTTGGCTTGGACCAGAGTTTGACCCATAATTGATTCACTACGAAATTGCTCAATTTTAAGATTTAGCTAATGATTTTTCTGCAACTCTATCACATAAAAATTATCAATTTTTCACTTATGTTCTAATAGTACCTTCAGCCAATGATTTAACTTAACAATTTCTTGTTCCTAAATGGATAAATCGGCCATGGATTTAACAAGTTCACATGCATAATCTAATGTCTGTGTTGGTGCTGAAGTTGATGTAGATGCTCCTAGGGTTGTGGTCACTAAAATTGAGACTATTGTAAGTGGAATTATGGCCAACTATGTTGCCTTTTATTTTTCTTTGAGAAGTTTCTCCATTTCTACTTCCATGTCCCTGATCTAGCTATTCTATTCAATAACAATTCATAATATATCTTCTTTCTTCTTTTCCATCTCTCTGACTTCCTTAGCCTGTGGATCTTTTGTGGTAGGCAATTTTAGTTGTTTCCTTAACGTTGCTATATCAACATAATTTTTTTTACTAGCTCTATTGTTTCCTTTACATCTTTGAGATTGTATCCCACTTTAATCACCAACTCTTCCAGTGACTTGATTTTGATATCCTTGGATAAGGATGAAATCCTTTCCAACTTTAGTTGTGACTGTGTGTTGTTTAATGATACCTGTAATCTTGAAACAAACATGGAAGCATTTGTTATTATAGAATACATAAATTCACTAGTTTTTTTGTGGATTTCCATTTGATCTATTGGATGAATTTGGTGTGTATCAAAACAAAACACAATTTCTTTGTAATCTATTGGTTTCCTTGGGGCTGGCACTTTAGCTTCAAGCAATGCAATTTGCATTTTTCCCTTTTCTGTGTCAAATGTTGAAAGGAGCCTATGCTGGGATGTATTTATCTTATTTGAAAGTTGTGTATAGGTTGTGGCTTTCAACATATCATTCCTCTTTTTGATTTCCTTGTACCTGGAAAAAATATTAGGCTCAGTAGTGTCTTGATCCAAGTCACTTGTTTGTTGAGTTTCTGGAGGATCTTTAGAAATAGAGGAAGATGGAGAGCCTAGATGTTTTATACTTACAAATATGTCTTCTAATGTTGGTGAAGTATGTTTACCTGACATGACTATAGTATTCTATCATTCCTCCTCCTGTATAAAGACTGGTGGTGAATTCTTTTCTAGCTTCTTTGTTTAGATTAAAAACTGCTTGGCTTCAATCTCTCGTACTGGATAAGACTCTTCTTCTTGGGCCTTTTATCATGTTTCTCCTAAGGGATGGGTGTCTACAAGGTTCTTGTAGATAAAATATA
Organism: Pinus taeda; assembly: GCA_000404065.3. Taxonomy (NCBI): domain Eukaryota; kingdom Viridiplantae; phylum Streptophyta; class Pinopsida; order Pinales; family Pinaceae; genus Pinus; species Pinus taeda. The sequence continues at coordinate 44,720 of APFE031634927.1, forward strand.
CTCCTCTGCTTCCTGCAAGGTGTTTTCCTTCTTACTGGTCTTGTTTCATGTATTGCTTGAGCTCTGGATGAGGAGTACGTGTGTAGGAAATATTCTTTTTCTCCACCTTAAAGTTTGAAATCATACAAAAAGGGTCATAATACCAAGTGAAAATTAGTTTGAAGTTTATTTATTTCAAAGACAAATTTGCTTATTTACCAATTGTTCTGGTATTGCACACAAAAGGTCCTACCTGTGCTTTGATTTTAAATTGTGCCTTCTTCTTAGCTTCCACAAAATGTAGGCCATACGCATGTATCATTTGTCTAATACATTCTAATGAGAACAATCTCATGGGAACAAATTTTGGCAGCCTATAGGGTGGAAATTCACAACCATAGACTCTGATCTCTGTGTAATTCTGGTATGAATACCAGTCACCTATCTTCACCTGGTTTCCAAGATGAAAAACCTTCTTAATATCTGCTCCTATCCTAAGCTCCGAATCACTATGTAGTAGACAAATAACTGTATACAAAAATTGTTCAACATATATTGTGAAAGTGAATTCGATGGAGCTTTTCCTAACTAGACAGGTCCAATGTATAATTGATTGGGCACTACCCTGCTCATCCATCATCTGTAAAGTGAAGGGAAATATGTTTGATTCATGATAAATAAGCATATAAATTAACACAAAAAAATATTTGAAAACTCCCTTTGTAGGAAACTTCATGATTTTCTCATGCATTTCCTTTGCAATAAATTCACTGTAATTAAAAGCAACAGGTTTCTCACTAGTGATAAAAATTTATAGGAATCCTATTGAGATGATAACAAAGTAGGTATGAGATGATGTTGATGATCTATTTGGTTACCTCAGGGAATGTAGAAGATGAGTATGGAGGGTTTGTTTTAGGTAATTGGGCATCTTCAGGAAGAAATATTTCGAATATTTTCTCTCTCTAAGGGAAGGTTAATTTTTTTTTAGAGCTCTGAGAGAGTTTCTATTGATAGTGGCTTGGAAGACTTCAGAATTGTCACTTGGAGCATTTAAGATATGGGTTTGGTTGTGATGGTGAACAAGATTTCACCAATTCGACTCATAATTTCTTTTTGGGAGGGTACATAGCTCAATTAATACCAGGAGACTAGTTCAAGGAATTGATGTGTTTGTGAGGACATGAGTTTAGGGAGGGTAGACTCCAATAAATTCAATTCATAACCTTGATCTAAGAATTTCTACTTTAACCGACTGTGAAGTTCAAATAAGTCGAATTCATAATTTGTTTCAACAATTTAAAATTGTAGATCAACTAGGGGTAGATGATCTAGATCAATAGGAGGGGCTAGCATATGAGTTTCCTCTTATTCGTTCCGTTGTCCTTAGGGGCTATACTCTTAGGAGGAATTATCGATCTTGAAAACTAAAAGCAGGGGGACAATGACACTGAGATTACCTAGAAAAACAATCTGGCTGCAGAACGTTGGAGTGGGGTCTCTGATAGCGACTGGATCACTGTCACTGAGCAATTTTCTGGTTACTGTGACAATTTGGAGGATTGAAAGTTTGTAGAAGTCATGAAAAATAGGTGAAAGACAGAATTGTGTAGTTTAACCATGTGTAATAAGGTAATTTTTAAATTACCATTTCGATTTCACCCTTATAGGGAGCATATCTATTGCAAAGGGAGGAGGAGAAATTAATTTGAATAAATCTTTATTAACATGGGAAAGGGAGTACCAAATGGTGTCCTTTGATTAGGAGTCAGACATATTCTCAGGATAGGTAAAACAAAACGGAAGGTTATGGGAGTGGTGTCGGTGTTATTGGGAAAACTAGAGTCCATTCAGAGCTGCTAGTCCCACTAAGATGGGTAGCTATCTTAGAAACAAACAAACTAAAGTTACTTGTGTTTTCCTTTATGAGAAGTAGATGAGAGAGAAGCAGAGAGTACCAACCTCAGCATTTCGCTTGGCTCCTTGCTTGTTCCCTCTCCCCTTTGACAGATCTTTGCCACTCCTTCCTCTTTTGTCTTGCTTCAAAGAACACCTATAGAGTCAAAGCAGCATAATACCATCAAAGCATAGATATCTACAATCATAAACAATATAGGATCATATATATATTGACCATACAAATGCATATATCAATTCAATATTCAAAGACATACAAGAATATGGAGGAAAAATCAAATAACTTTATTGATAGAAGTAGTAGAAGAGAGGATTACAACCCATTGATCTGACCCAGTGCCATCCTCCCAGCATGAAAGCTCTTCTTCACCTCATGAAAATCTATATCACCCAACACTATGATGTTCCACAAAGAAACCAATAGCACTTCCTTACAAGATGCAAAATTCTAGCCTCTAGATCTTTGGGATGAGGGATATATATAGATGTTTGCAGGTGGGTGAGTTAGCTTCTGGGTTTTAGATTAGTGTCATTCTTCTAATAGTTCTCACTTCCACTCGGACAGTCCATGATCTCTTACTCATTCCTGGGTGAATTCAGAGAGGCAAGTGTCACAAGAGAAGTTTCTGGAAGATTCCATGATCATCCACCTTGAAAACTATCTCTGCCATTTGTTTGCTCTCGCCCATCGCACCCCATAGAAGATTTTTTCAGTATGCATTACGTACCCCATGTGAATTAGGTGGGATGCATCGTACTTTGACCATGGAGCAGGTGAGATGGTCCAGTTTTGACCAGTTCTGAGTAGCTTTTCATGGAGAACTTCTGGGAGATGATGTAATCAGCTGACCTTGTTCTTTTAGGGTATGAAACAACACTTTTAGGGACTTATAAGCCCTTGGCTTTATGGAAATATGTGATTAGGGTTGTAGTTCCCAAATATGTCTATAACAGATGCCCCCTAAAGCATGAGGTCGTAAATCTTTTTTATGTCGGATGAAATGATTTATCATGCAGATCCAAGGTTTTTCGAACTGGAAGGTGACCTGTAATAAGATACAATAAAATACATTATCTTCATAATATTTTCATGATCTAGCTGAGGCGAGCATTCCCATGCCCAACTTTATAAATTCATTTTCATGTACATAGGACAGACAACCATCTGTGTGGTAGACTGATGATTTTGGTAGAGCCATCATCCTTTGGCTTGGATGATTATCTATGCAGTAATGATGTACATTTGATGTCTTTATTTTTCCTAAATATATCACAGCCCAGATGAATGAAACTAGATCCAGGGTCTTCAAATCTGATTCAATCTTCGCTCGAAGTACAAGTCAGTCCATGTGAAAAACATGTTCTGATGTTGAACATGGAAAGGCATCACCTGATTACCAGCGAATGATGTAAGTTGTTAATAGGCGTGAGAGGAATCACCGATAATGATAATTATCCTCAAGGTATTGCAGTACAGTTCACGTGGTGTGAAAATGGGACTTAACATCAAACACCACGCAAAAATTTTTGGTCGAAGGCCGTTGATGTAAACCTATTGCAGGAAGTGAGAAACTTGCCATTGAGGCATGCAAGCTTCAAAGTATTGAAAGGGTTGTTCCTAGGTTGACTTCTTGGATAATGAGCTGATGTCAACAAGAAGTGACCCGTCATAGGAGGGCACTAATGAATCCCACATCTATGACATGAAATGGAGAAAATTATTTCGTGGAGGTGAAAATGATCTGATCATACAAGGTTTAGGGTGGCGGTCATGAAAGAATGAAGCGTGAAGGTATTGCAGCGAATGAGACACAAGATGGGTCGACTAATTCTTTGAGTGACTTCTCTCAAAAATATTGGTGACACCGAAATGGATTGGTAGCGTTAACCCCAAAAATGGATGGTACGATGGACCAATGTTGATATGAATGGTGAACGGAATAACCCAACCTAACTCAATCATGGTGATGGATTGAAAATTTCATGTCCAAGAGTGACTGGCTACCAATAAAGTTTCTTCAAGTTTTATTCCCAATTTTTCCCCAGTCATTTCTGACCAGTACCTCTTTATTTTTGTCAAGCTTGAGGAGGATAACATATGCTTGTTCTATAATCTGCCCTTCGGGAAAACCCATCACTATGTTTTAACGAGCCTAGCGATAGTGGAACTCGTTCTCATCTGCATGGACGAGTTTGTCTCTATTGTTTTAATGAGTTTAACGACAAGGATAACTCAGTCCTTTTCAATTTTAATAGTTTGAAAAGAGACGAAAAGGAAACTACAATAATCCTTTTTTGTAATATAATCCCTTAAGTCCAAAAAAGTGTAAAATAATATGAAAGGGATGAATTTTCGATAGTTTTAATGAGCCGAACAAGACAAAATCTCGATATTTGTGTGTAATGATCTATCAGGTCCAAAAAGATTAAAATCTAGAGGAGGGATAGCACTTCCGATCGCTTTAATGAGCCGGAGAGGCCAATTGCTTGGCAATCTTTTCATATTTTACGAGTTAGATGAAAAGAGCTTAAAGGAGACTTGTTTTTTGAGGAACGAGTGATGTTTTTGGATAGTATCTGGTTTGAGATAAGGTTTGGAACCTTTTCAATCATGGCAGTGTAAAGAAGGTGGCTAAAAGGATCACTCATTGTAGCTGTTCCTCAAAAGGGGTAAACAATCAAATGGAGGTGTATGATCGGCTAAAAAAGAGTGGAGGTGATGGTAAGAACATGACCAAGGCTCAAAAGCTGATAATAATGTGATTGCAATGGTTATTTACTAGAGGTGGGTTGATTTTCTAATGAGCTTCAACTCTAGTGGAACATATGCTCATTGCTAGGTTTATTTTTTAACGAGCTTGAACTTTGCGTAAAACTGCTCGTGCCAGTTGTTATCACTCAGGTTGAACACAGATTCTAACAAATCGACATCTAAAAAGGGCTCTCTCTTTAAAATGTAGCTTTGTTTTGAGGTATTTTAGGCTAGTTATGATGTACAGGGTTTTGTTTTGAGTTTTGGATGGTGATCGTAGACAGAATTGGGATGCAAGTCTGAACAGTTTATTCCATTGGGTAAATGGAGTCTGTGAGGATGAACTACTGAGTGTGTTTTCTTTGGTAAAAGGTAATACTATAGAGCAAAATAATCAATCCTGGAACATTTTTTTAATGTGGAAATAGATGGAATGAAAGCCAGTGGGTGAAGGGAAGTTAAGAATCCTTCATCATGTTGGCAGAGGGAAAATGCATGAGTATTATCAAGGAGCAGTAAAGTATTCCTTGTTAATATTCAAAGTGAAAGAACCAGTGGAAACAGGAGCAGCTAAGAATTCCTGTTTATGCTAACTCTGAAGAAAACATAAGTAATAATAGAGATTGAACATAGAGTGTATCTAAACAAATTCTGGGCTATTCTTTTTCTCCACTACTAAGATTATGAAACACATATGAAATTTGCAAACACAAAAAACACAAACACAGGTTAGAATAACTTATTGATCCATAGAAAGACACAAGAATTCTGTAGCAGGGCCCAAAGCATCAAATCCACATTCAGACGGTACAACACACAGTGAACTTCAATAGCCTTTGTATTAAAAATCCTCAGAATTGCAGCGTAGTCCAGAAGAGATATCACGAACCCTGAATACATCTCTTGGGGAGATATTTATAAAAAATAGTTACAAAATATCTTGTGAAGAAAATATCAAGCAATAACTCCATCCATCTACTTTTACAAGGGAAATAAATGTTGTTGGAAATCGGGATAAATGAATGCAGAAGTAATTTTTGCTGTGTTTGCTGCTTTAATTGATCAGATAAGTTTGACTTTTACACCCGGTGAGTTGGCTAATAGTCTTTCTTTTATTGGCATTGCTGAGTTGCTGCCCCAGCTCTTTCATCTATGCATGGTCCTACTTTAGTGAGCTACAGTCCTAGCCTGATTTCCTCCTTCTGATGTTTTCAGTTTTATGATATGTGGCACCTATTTTGACATTTGATTAAAATACAGATGATAAAGGAAAATTGGGACTACCTTGGTAAAACCTCCAACATGCTCTGCCACCATTGGTCTATTGGCAAATGGTGTCTTTGCATTTTTCTTAATATTTCATCAACTTCAGTATACCTTTAGAACTTGGGCTGGACTTCAAAAAGATGTGTTATTTCATGCTCAATATAGAACAGATTTTCCAACTTGTCATATAAGCTCTATCCAGAGGGAGGTGCTATGTCTTTTGAAGTGCTTGATGATGTTGTGATCTGATTGGCAACATATGTATTCACCCTGTGAGCATATTGTTCATGTGTCAACAGTCTCTGATTGCTGGTTAACAAACTGGGTAGACCCTTTTGCTGCAAGACTGTAAACGTTTTTATAAAAGCATTTATTTCTATCTGCATTTTTGACACTTTCTCTCCAGATTCTATATAAAATTCCTCATGGTCAGCACCTTTTTCACTGTCAAAATGGTGCCTGTTCTGTCCCTGGTATCTAGAGATGCTAGATGTTCTTTGCTATGAGTATTCAAAAAATGAATTAGTCTATCGGCTTGTTCAAGAATGTTTCCCAATGATGCTATGGCCTTTTGAATCTCTAATTGGGCTATTTCTATCAATTCAATTTGCTCATGGATAGTCTGTATTGACCTCCATTGATCAGTGATGGACTGGCCAATTTTAATCCATAAAATTGTTTTGATTTCTAATAGAGGTTTATGAAGAGCAAGATCTTTCTCCAAGGATTTTACCTTATTTTCCAATGCCTTTTGTTGGAGAGGTAAATCCCCTCTACCAAAAGCACCTAAGGGAGGCTCGACACACAAAGCCACTAGATGCCCTAGGGCTAGAAATGTGAAATCGATAGAAAATGGAAAACACCCAAAGGTAAAGGTAATCTATGAAATTGTAATCTATGCACAATTCACTTGAAAAGTATGCAAATGTAATCTATGCACAAATGAGAATTCTAATTATGCACGTGTGATCTATGCAAGAGAATTCTCAAACACAAGATGATTCTAATGTAATCTAAGAACTAGTCAAGTTCAAATCAAGAAAAGTGGGTGAGATTTCCAAAGATCAAAAAATAAAAACACTCAAAGGTGATTAACACTCCTACACAATTTAGCCCGCCCCGGCGAATGAGGGGGAAATTTTTTTGTGAAAACAAAAGCAAAAAGATGCAAAATTGTGAAGAGACTGAGAAAAAACCTCCAAGTAATGACCAAAGGAAATCAAATTAAGAATTTCTCAAAAGAGAGACTCAAAACCAGTCAAACAAGACTCCAACACACTCAAGCAGTCGAAAAAGATGTGGAAAGATACAAATCCAAGCTCAGAAGGCTGGCAAACAAGCGAACTGAAAAGGTCAATAGGGCTGGCGCGACTGTGAGGCTATAACTCGCGCTATACAGGGATTGGCGTAGGTTGTCAGTTAGCAACAAGGGCCACTAGCGCGACTGTTAAAGCAAAAACCGTGCTAATGAAGTTTGCCAATTCAAAAAGAAAAATAAGTAGTCCATGGCTTGGTTTACAGTATCAAGGTAGGCCAGGAAGTAAGAGGCAGCAAGAAATTCAATCCAGAAAGCTATCCAAGCAAGCAAAAAAGAGAAAACCAAAGAGGCAAGACAAACTCCAAATTGTTCAGCTCGTAAACCAAACTGGAGATTGACTAAAGTGGCTTTGATCTACTTCACTAATGCAAAGCAATAATGTTTCAAAGGCTATCTGGCTGTGCTTCAGAGTCCGTCTAAGTTTACAAATTAAACAACAAGCTAAACATCCCTAGCGGAGTCACCAAATTGTTGGAGAGGTAAATCTCCTCTATGGATAGAGGCGATCCCTACTAGCCCAGAACGGTTCTAGCAACAATCAAACAATGCTATCATGCAAGTTCCTAATTGCAAATAAAAGGTAGGTGATGAAGACCTACTTGAGTTCCAACGCTTTCGTTTGTAGAAGAGATGTCACCCACGTTCCTTTGCCTTGGTCAGTCACAATCCTCCACTATCCTCGTGAATGGACACCTGCACACACAAAGAGAACAACACAAACACAAGCGTGAAATCTAATATATGCAATTATACATCAGTCAGGAAGGATATAATTCAACATCAACCATTACAAGTACAACGAGAATGGAACCATAATGATAGTCATCTATTTATTAATATTCAACAAAGGAGAATACAACCAGCGTCCTGACGTCAAGTCCTCCTTTGGCTGGGTGCTCAGCTACACAAGTCTTGCAAAACTTGAAGGGATGAGGGACAAGCTCTCTCTCTCTTTAGTGACAAAAGTCTCCTTACTTAGGGAAATCCTTATGGATACAAAGAAGGCTTCTTGTAACTCCAACCTTTTGATGTCTTCCTTTCAGCACAAGTATTGCCACAAGAGTCAAAGCTATTAGAACCAGAACTAGCTTGCTCAAGCCATGGGAACAAGCTTTTATAGAGGAAAAGGAAGAGAATGAGGTCAATCCCCCACAATCATGGATTTGGCTTCATCACTTGGAAACTTCCATGGAATGGTGGAAAACAACTTTCCATCCAAGGAGATTCGAAGCCAAACCATCCTCACTCAACTTGGAATCAGTTTGGTGAATGAGGTGGACAGAACATTCAGAGGTTTGAGTGGTTGAAAACCTTGCCCAACATGGTTGGCATGATTGCGACTCTGGGACAGAGTGCCAATCGCGCGCCCTTTCATTAGGATTTTCCCCATTGGCGCGGGCATAACACAGGGCACCAGCGCTAATGCAAAAGGGCTATTTTTAGGGGCAATGAGCAGGAGATGTCTTAAGGGCATATGAAGCTCATGTTTAGATGTAAATAAGGCAAGTGGTTTCAAGTCTTGTCACTTCTCACAAGTCCCGGAATGGGTCCTCCAAGATGTCGGAGAAGGGTAACAGGGACGGTGACAACTGGTGACAAATTACTGTGTAACATGTAGCTGAAGATTTTCAAAGTTATGTCTCATGCCAAGTCACTACTTTTAAAGTAGTATTTTCTTTTTTTTGTTAACCAAAGCATGTTCTTTCCTAGGAAATCAACAAAAAGTTAAACTGGAATAGAAAACTTCTTGATGAACCATACAGTGGGATACAATGTCTAATTATGTCTAGGGAGATAACCTCTTCTATTCTCTCATCTCTTAAACCTATACTCTATAGGTTATTTCTTTTTCTTTTTGTAACCTTATCCATAGTCCTTTCAGTGTAGACTGACATAGTTGGGAAATTTTGTTCCTTGTCACTTCCTATAAAAACAACTCTGTATGTAGGCATCTTGGTCCCATAAGCCAATTCACCTAATGGATTGTTTGATCATATTTCCATTCTATTCCATTCCATTATGACTCCATCATTTATTATTTTCATATCCACAGGTTGGGATACCTAGCTATGAAATTTATGAGCATTGCAATTCATAGATGTAACTATTTTGGATTTCATCTACATTCAAGGTTCATCTTTTGTTGTTTATTAATTGATTTCTTTCATTCTCCACTATGCTACTTATTGTGCATGTATTTTAAGAGAGTGATAACCTCCATTGCATTCTAAAGAAACCATGACTACTCATTCATTGTCTTTTTTGAGATATCCATTTGGTAATTTTCAAAAGCTATCCTTCTTTAAACTCTTCTTATGGACTTAAGAGGAGGAGAAAGTTAAGTTCACCATCTTCCTGAAGGTCATATATTAATTCAATAATTGTTCAAAATATTATTACAATATTCTCAAGAACAACAGAACACTTCACGACGGTGCCAAAAACATGTGGCAAAGTATTCATACTATATGCCGAGTGACATCAAAAATGGGTTACATCAAGGGAAAGGAGAATGTAGTGGCAGATGCACTAAGTAGGAGGCCACGAACCGTCTCCCTCGTAGCCTTAAAGGTAAATTTAAGGGAGAAGATATTGCAAAAAATCTTTGAAGAAGTTGTTATCTAAAAATCATCTCAGCCATCTAGAATGGGAAACAGATGGAACCAAAGTTTGAGGGATATTTCCTTGAACCAAATGGGCTATTGAGATTCCAAGGGAGAATGTATGTACCTAAGGAAGGGGGTATAAGGAAAACCATCCTTGAAGAGTCTCATAGGGCACTCTATTGTGCACATCCTAGGGTAAAGAAGATGTACACAGACATGAAGAAACTCTTCTTGTGGGCAGGCATGAAGCATGACATAGTCCAATTTGTCACCAAATGTCTTGAATGTTAGTGATTGAAGGCTGATCAACACCATCCAGCAGGACTCTTACAACCTCATGACATCCCTACATCTAAATGGGAGGTAATTTCCATGGATTTTGTGGTGGGTTTGCCACTCACTTCACAACGGCACAATGTTATATTAGTTATAGTTGATAAATTGACAAGTACCATACTCAAGGGGCATTGCTTCTTCAGTTACACAGGTAAGAGAATCAATTTCCTCCAAGCCCCTTTTCATTTCAAATGTATTTTCTTTTACTTCACATGTAGGCCATCATGGTATGAAAGTTTTCCAACATAAAGAAACATCTCATCCTCTATGCTAAGATGTTTTCTGAGCTCCAAGCATCAACTTTGTTGTTAGTATTAGTCCATAACAGTAATGCTTAGAGTAAGCAATTTCGCCTACAATTGCATTGGATTGAGTGTGAATTGAATGTGATCCTTAGCAGTGGTGTTTTGATTCCCTGCATAGATAGATGGAAACTATAGCACGGCTTTGTTTCGAAACTTTTAAAGCCCATAATATCATGGTGACATCCTAGAGAAAGTTTTTCTCTATTGTGCTTATACAAATTCATCAAGATCATCAACACAATGATACTAAAGCTACCTTGCACATATTTAAAAATTCATTTTAACATGAAGACAAATCCATGGCCAAAATTTCTCTCCCTTCCAAGCCTTAAGACTAGGTATAATTATTGTGATGTTATCACCATTATTGTGATATCATTGCGTAAACCCCAAAGTGTCAATATTATTGCTTGTATTTATCACAATAATTTGAGGTTGTGCCAAAGCCAGATAAATCTAGTCAGGTAAACATACATGACTCGTAAACTGAACCTTTGCATGACTTTTCTAGTCTCATTGCATATTATATGAAGCATGGAAATTCAGATTAGGATGTGTTGAGTATCCTGTATGTCACATTAATGATTATTTTATGGGTGGTGGAATTTTCTAGTGAAAACATAGATTGAATACCATGGAATTGTGTAAAGCTGATTGTGATAGTTGTTTTTTTTAATGATCCTAAATTAAATGAGAAGATCAATGCATAGAGAATTTGGGATTTTAGAATGAAAGCTTATTTAGTCAATAAAATACCGATGAAAATATTAGACTACACTTTTTCCCTTATTCTAGTGTTGAATAAAAATGTTGTGAAAAATAATGTGTCTCTAGTTTTGGATAAAAGGACCCTCAACTTTCTTCACAACTTTTATGGTCACTGGCCACTTGTGAAAGAAGTAGGCATCTTTAGAGATGCGGTGCCATTTAGAAGGGAAATACTAATAGCAGTAGGGACAAGGAATTATTCCATTCTTTAATTATTTCTTATTTGTCCGGTCATATTGTGAGCTGCAATATATATCATGAAATTGTTTTAGTACTAGTAAGCAATGATTAAATATATAATAAATTTGAACCTTTGACATTTAGAGGACATTTCTTTCAATAAGTATGAAAATCATGCTAGGAACAGTTTCTAAATTTTGGAGTCTTTCAATTTTTTTAAGTTAACTAACTGGTTTGAAAGATGAAAAACCAACAACTTGGAAGAGCGAGACTTTTATATTCACTGAGGTATTAAAGAAATTATATGCATGAAACTTATACCAGAGCCTTCTAGTGGAATTGATTGTGCACTAATCCGTGGCTTGCCAATATTTTGGTTTTGGTACCACCTTATAGCATATCTGGGTTCAAATGTTATTTTCCATGGTGGACAGTTGAATCTATTTCAACTCCAATTGCTATCAAGGGTTTTCATGAGGTTGTCACATGAGCATCTGTGATGCCCATTTTGACTTAGATAGCTACCCATACTAAGGTTGTATTTTGCAGTTCCATGTTATTATTTATGAGCATTATGTAATATTGATGCATTTGGTTTGACACGTGAAACTACTGATAGATTTGATATTGATGAAGGAAATGGTTGATGTATGGCCTAAATGTTTGACTTACTTGGTGATGATTTATCTAGTACATGACTTATCAGAGCTATTGTTGTTTGATGTATGGCTTAAGTGGATATGATTTATCTAATGAATGATGTAGTGAAATTATGATTGCTTCTAGTATGAACCACAAAATTGACACGTGGATACTAGACTAAATAATGTGATGATTATATGTCTTGTTATATAAATGCATGAATGAGAGCTAACCCGTAGGGGGAATAAACTATATGGTAGCCGAGATCTACTCTTCCATTGAGGGAAGGTCGAGACATCTCATGGGGAAGGTATAATGTACATTGTTATACAACATTTGGTATCTACTTGATATGCACTCTTATGACATGAGTAAAATGCAAACGATAGGTGGCAAGATGACTTGACTGGATTATTCGATGACAAGTCCAACCAACTCTATAATGTGGTCCGTGTTAGGGCGTTGACCCTAGTTATGAAGGAGGGGTGGAGGCATTTCCCACAGTGTATCCTCCAAAACCTAGAATCTTGGGGGGGCAATGGTGGACACGCTCCCCTAGACATGTGATGATGATTGCCAGTTTCCTGTTGGGGAAGTTAGGTCGATGTATTCGACGCTTCACCATGTCAGTTTTATCAGTGGTTAGTATGGCCATTACCACTGATAAAGCAGCAGAGGATGGATAGGGTGGGAACGGAAGTAGGTCAGGATGGATAGGAGGATATAGATCAATTGGAGACTCTTGATGGGAAGTAATGTCATTGTCTGACTTCTCAAATTTTACTGCTATAAGTTTCTTTGGTTTTATATGCTTTCGAACTCCTTATATCTTTTCATTCTAACTTCGGGACGAAGTTTTTTTGAAGGAGGGGTGTATCTAATGCCCCACTTAAATCTTATCATGCAAATTTTATTAATGTTTACATTACTTGAAAATATTGAGAAATATTGGTGAATACCTTTATTTTGGAAACTATAAATTTATTTACTAATATAAAATTCATTATTTCTATTTTTCAAATTCCCAACTTACCTTCTAAAATTGAATCTTAGGAAGGATATGGTCTCCTTCCATTATCTTATATAATATATATAATCTATATATAGTTATAATATATATATATATATATATTATATTATATATATATATATCACATTCCCAAATGTACTCTCACATTTACTTAGGAGAAGACATGGTCCTCTCCATTAATTACATCTCACATTCCCAAATGTACTCTCACATTTACCTGGGAGAAGACATGGTCTTCTCCCATTAATTTCCAATTTTATATTCATATCACATTTCCAAATGTACTCCCAGATTTACTTGAGAGAAGAGAAATCAACTCTCAGGATGGAGGAGAAGTTAATGAAATTAATGAGAGGTGGTTGAGATGGAGAAGAGAGGGAGGGTATAAAAGGGTAGGAGGAAGGGAGAAAAATGGGGAGGTGTGGTCTTGCTTTGATTTTGGGTTGGCTGTGGTTTTAGGATTGCTGTGATTTTAGAGACCTAAGGAACCTGTTGAGATTTCTTGGGTTTGTTGAGAGGAGGGAATAATTGTTTATCTTGGTTTGGATTATTCCTTTTGGACACACTGCATCTAGTTGGACTTGGGCTCAGAGGGCTAGGGAAGCTGTGGAGGTTTCCTAGGCTAGGAATTATTTCCTAGCTGGCTGGTAGGTAAATCCAGTTGGGTTAGTCAAGAGGAGCATTTAGCAGGAGCATCAGCTCAAAGGCAGCTCCACTGGCCACTCGTATAGGTATTCATCTATAGATTAATCATGTAAATTTATTGAAATGAAATGTGTTGGCATTATGATTCTAGTTTGGCTCTATGGTATAGGTGTTGTACTTGATGGCACTCACTCATGTGGCAGATCTCAGTTCAGGGACTCAAAATCATTGAAAATGAGATACCCGCAAGTGATCCAACGAAAATATGTGGACCCGCAGTTACGCCGACCAAGAAGTGCAGACATACATGCAGGTGCTCCGTTCAGAAGGTGCAAACCCTAGCTTCACTCACTCCAATGCAGAAAAGCGCGTGCACGTGGGAATATTTATAAATGGTCCATGCTATTTAGCCCAACATATTTGATCCTACAGTTTTGGTCCGTGGTTTTGCATCTAAAAATATTGATCCAAGGTATTGGGTTCCTAGTATTGAATACCTATGGTTTTGGACCATGGTTTGAGGAAAGGCTTGGCTATAAAAAGGAAAGGAGATCACTTGGCTAGGTACTTGTGAAATTTCAATATCTTAAGATCTGAAATTTTGGGTGATTGGTTTTTTAAAATCTAGATCTAAATCAAGGAGAAATATTAAGGCGAATCTATTGATAGGTCATGATCACTCGAGCACATGAACAGATCTGATAGACTGTGGCACATTGGAGGACTGGTAAATTTGGCCCTAATTAGAAGTTCGCAGGTGATCCACGGCGTAAGTGCGGGGGTACGCAGCGCAGAAGAAAGTGCAGTGTGGGGGTACGCAGCACAGAAGAAGGTGCAGTGCGGGGTACGCAGCGAAGAAGAACGTGCAGTGTGTGGGGTACGCATAGAAGCAGAAGGCGCAGTGCGAGGTACGCAGCACAAAAGAAGACACAGTGTGGAGGTACGCTGATAGACAGACAGTGCAGGTGCGGATCTGAGCAGAAGTACGCAGAGCACAAGAAAGAGCAGGTGCGGATCTACTCAGTTTAGACACAGAAGAGTTGCAGATATCTGCAGGTTTATATTGGTCAAGTTACAGACTTTTCATTGAAGTACTTGTTGGCTGCCTTTTTATCTATTTGTTGCAGAGTTCTGGGTTTAGTTTACTGGTATTGCCTTTCTGTTTACAGCATTCTGAGAAATTGGGTGATTCATTGGTTGATTGTATAAGGAGTTTGGTTGATTCACATGTACTTGTTGATTATTTGATGTCCATGGACCCAGTTTGAAAATTAATGAAACATGGTCCTTAAAGAAGTAAAAGAGCTAAGGGGGTTGTTGCTCCCTTCCAGGAGAGACTGGAAAACGAGAGAGAGTTGTAGCTCTCTGCAGGTTGCAGCGTGTGTACTGGTAGAGGACTGCACCAATACAAAATCATTGTAAAAGAAGTTTCTAATTGAAAGAAGATAGAGACATATTGCAGCAGGTGGTTTTCACCCACATTGGGTTTCCACCTTATATCTGGTGTTCCTTGGTGTGATTATCTGTCTTTCTTGTTCTTGCTTATTATTATATGGTACTGACATACAATCTAATGATCAATATCTGAAGAATAAATTAAAGTATAAATCTGGAAGGTATATTTAAAAGAATTTGATAATACTGATTCATCCCCCCTCTCAGTATTATTTCCAACAATTGGTATCATAGCAGGTCCTTTAGAAGAAGCTTGATCGCTTGAACGAAGATCTATCATCATGAGTAGCTACGAGAGGGAAGCATCAATCAAGCCACCGATTTTTGATGGGACAAACTTCGTATATTGGAAGGTAAGAGTTACTGCCTATCTTCAATCTCTT
>APFE031634931.1:0-22595 GCA_000404065.3 Pinus taeda
TACTACCCACTTTATGTGCTAGAGTTCCCTGTAAGATTTGGTTGATCATGTTAATTAAGATCTGAGAGTCCCCCTCAATTATGAGTGGAAAGAATCTATTGTTCTAAGCCAGGAGAAGTCCTTGCCAAATTCCTTCTAATTCAACTAAGTTGTTTGTATCCCAACCTATTGACCCCATGAATGTTTGGAGAACATTTCCCTTGTGATTTCTAAATATTCCCCCAAATCCTGCTTTACCTAGATTTCCCTTTGATGCTCCATCATAGTTGAGTAGTACCATGTGTGGTGGGGGTGGAGTCCATTTGTTAGGTGTATCTCCAGAGGGAGGGATTTTCCTTAGGTGTACCTGCTCATGGTTTCACTGAAGGTTCCAATTCATCCATATATTTTGTTCCTGTGGTGTGGATGGGAAATCATCATCAAGCCACATTTGGAGCATCAAGGTTTCTCATATGTTTTGACATATATTGATCCATAGAACTTCTATGGGAGAGGAACGGTCTTTGAAAATGTTGCTATTTCTCTCTTTCCAGATTGTCCACATGAGGAAACCTGGTATTAGCTTCCATAAGGCGTTTAAGATTTTGCTTTTATAAGGGTGAGGTGCCCAAGAACAAATAGTGCTCGTTCAATTCTCCTTATTTCATCCATCTCTTTGACATCTAAAGCTAACCTTCTCCCAAAGTTGGGTTGCTAACAGACATGAGTTTAGGAGATGTTCCTTAGTTTCTTCTGCCTGTTTACAATTTGGGTAGATGGAAGGTCCTTAAAAACTCGGTTTCCTTATATTATCCCAAGTAAGGTTTCTATTTTGGCACATCAACCAGAGAAAGGTGGAGATTTTTGGTCAAATTGGTGGTTCCCAAACTTTGTGCCAGATGCTATCCTTGAGAGTATGGTCCCTTAGTATTATATGATATGCTTCCTGGGAAGTGAAGGTACCTCTCATTTCATAACCCCATCTAATGATGTCTTTCTTATCTGATTGGAAAATTTTCCTGGTTGAGAGTTCTGTATCCAGACTATCTTTGATAGATTGCGTGGCTTGCCCAAGAATGAGGTTCGAGCATAACCATTGCCTATAACCTTGGTTGTGAACTTCCTCCCAAAGTTGCTTTACTTTGATTGTCGGTTGCTCTACCTAATCCTAAAGCTGGTGGGGCGTGAGTAGGTCCTTCAATTTTGGTCTTTGCTGCCAGGAGTCCTCCCAAAACTTCGCATTATCTCCATTCCTGATTTCCCAAAAACTGTGTTGTTGGATTCGATATTTATGTTGTTTAGTAGCATTCCAAATTAGAGAGCCTAAACCAACTTCTTTGAGCCAAATTAAAACATCGACTAGTCTATTATGAGCATACTTAGCTGTCCAGAGGATTGCCCAAGGAGTATATGGGTTCAAGAGCCATATCCACCAGATGCGTGCTCCCATGACCTCGTTGCTATGCTGAGGATCCCGTAATCCAATGCCTCTAGAGGATTTTGGGTGACAAACTATTTCCCACTTTACCAGAGCCCATTTTATTTTTTTGTTTCGAATTCCCCCATAAAAAATCTTGTTGAATATTTTTTATTGCTTTAACAACCCATTTAGGTGCTACCAGGACCGTGAAGAGGTAGAGCGGCATAGATTGTAGCACTGCCTTGATTAGAACTAGGCAAATCGCCATATTAAGAGCTCTAAAGGTCCATGAAGAGATATGGGCTTCCAGTTTTTCTAGGAGAATTTTCCAGGATGAGTGCTTTAAGGCAGAGGCTGTCATTGGAACTCCCATGTATTTGGAGGGCAGAGATGCAATCGAGAAGCCCAGAATTCTGGCTATGGAGGCTTGAGTGATGGGAGGTGTGTGAAAGAAGAAGACTTGATATTTTGATTTGTTAATGCAGGCGCCAGAGGCATCCGAAAAGTTAGATAAAATTGATTTTAGCTTACGGGCTTCCTGGACCGAAGGATGACCAAATAACATATTGTCATCCACAAATTGCCGGTGGGTGAAAGTAGGGGTATTCTAGAAAGAAAGGCCACATAATTTCTGGTTTTGAAGGGCATATTTGATGTAACATCCAAGACCTTCCACCATAATAACAAATAGAAAGGGTGAGAGAGGGTCCCCTCGTCGGATACCTCTGGATGGGTGGAAGGGGGTGGAGGGGGTCCCATTGACAAGAATTGAGAAAAAGGTAGAATTGATGAGACTCATAATCCATCTTACCTAGGGGGGGTAAAGCCAAAGGCTAGCAGTATTTTTTGAATATATTTCCAGCTTAAAGTATCGAAAGATTTTGAAAGGTTGATTTTTAGGAGAATACCTACCTTTTTGGTTTGCTTTAGGGAGTGAATGATTTCATGAGTGAGAATTATGCCATCGGTGATCTTCCTTCCTTCCACGTAACCTGATTTCTCTAGTGATATAAGAAGAGGAAACAGGGGCTTGAGGCGTGTGGAGATCACTTTGGAGGCAATTTTATACAATACATTGCATAGTGCAATAGGTCATAATTTGTCCAGAGTCTGGTTGTTTTCCTCCTTAGGGATGAGGGCGATGAAGGTGGCATTCAAGGATGGAAGCATCAATCTGTTAACTCTGGACTCCTCGACTACTTGCCAGACTTCCTCCTTGATTAAATCCCAGAAGTTGTGAAAGAAGTCCGAAGTGAAGCCGTTTGGTCCGAGTGCTTTCCCAACCTTGAGCTGTCGCATAGCTGTCTCCACTTCCTGTAAAGAAATAGGCCTGAGGAGTATTTGATTGTGTTCCTCAGTTACGGTCTTAGGAATAATCTTGATGATCTTCTGTATAGTTGGCAACCGATCAGTCTCTGTTTCCTTATGCACCCTCCGAAAGTGGGTGAGGAGTTCATTTTCTATATCTTCATGCTTCGCTAGATGTTCCCCTTGTCGATTTTGGAGGAGAGTAATGCCATTTTCCATTCTCTGTTGGATAGTGGTATGGAGGAAGAAATTTGTATTGCGTTTGCCCTCTTCAAGCCATCGGATCCTCGATTTTTGTCTCCAAAGAATCTTTGCTTGTCTTGCTCTTTCTAAGATCTACGTTTGTAGTTGATGTTCCAATTCTACTATGGTTTCAGATCTGCCTTCAGCTATGATTCTCTGCTGTAATTTTTGCATTTCTTGTTCAAGAGTGTTTTGCACCTAAAAGATATTTCTTGTTCAAGAGTGTTTAGCTTTTGTTGGAGCTTGTACATTTTTGCACCTTCTCGTGGTGTGAAATTTCTTCATGTCTCTGTTGTCAGGTTATGAAAATCGGGGTGATTCAGCCAAAAGGCTTCAAACCGAAAGGGCCTATGAACATTGTCTCCCAGTCTTTGCCAGTGAAGCCTAATAGGCCAATGGTCTGAGCCATATAGTGGCAATATAGAGGCTAAGAGATTCCCACCAAGATGTATTGTGTTATCAGAGATCAGGAATCTGTCTAACCAAGATGTAATTTGGTGGGCATCTGCATGCTTGTTATTCCAAGTATAAATTCCATTGTTGAATTCCATATCTATAAGCTTGTTGTTATGAATGTAGTTTTTGAAGTGTGTGCTTTCACAATCCAGCTTGATCCGTCGTCCTCTTTTTTCCTCCAATCTTGTAATCATGTTGAAGTCCCCTCCTGTGATCCAAAGTGGGTGGGATCTTTCTAAGTTGATCTTAGTTAGGGTGTTCAGTGTCTCTACTTTGTTTGTTGCCTCCTGGGGGAAGTAGACATTAGTTAAGTGTCCTTTGTCCCTATTAAATGAAACTTGGCCTCAATAAAGTGCTTACTGGCATGTATGTTGGTAAGTGTTATAGCTCTATCATCCCAAATGATGGCTATCCCTCCTGAGGCTCCCATGGCTTCCACCACCACTTCTTTGCTTCATGGCCACGCTTTGGCAAGGATCTAATCCAACGTTGTGGAATTACACTTGGTCTCCTGCAAGAAGAGAATTTGAGGCTTTTCTTGTTGTAGAATGTTCTTTATTATGGTCCCTTCCCTAGGCTGTTGAGCCCTCTGATGTTCCATGAGATGAGCATCATGATTCACGATTGGGAAGGGGATTATAGTATTTGGTGAGCTTGGAGTATCTTCCAGATTCCACCAGCTTCTCCCCTATGTGGATGGTTCTCTAAAGATTGGTTCTCTGTCCTCGTTTCTTGTTGTCTTTGAAGATATTTCTTCCATCCCACCGACCATCAGTTTGGACACCTAATGATCTTTGCTTCTGTGCTCTTGAGAGAATTACTTCCAAGTTCTCTAGCTGTCACTCAGGAATTTTGTCATATTCCTTTTTCTTACAAGCCTATTCAAGTCCCAGTATATCTAGATCTCTGATGTCGAAGCTCTCCGGTTCCTCTTCCATGTGTTATACTGTTTCTTACTCTTCCTCTGTATCATCTACAATCATGAGCTACATCTGAGTGTTATCTACCTCCATACCTTGAGCAGTCCTTTTCTGCATGTTACTGGGAGACGAAGTTTTGGTGTTCACGGGTTGCTTAGAAGTGAGGGCTTTCTTTGAGCTTGATGGAGCAGAATGGGTGGAAGTCTTAAGAATGGCTTCAGGTTGATTCTGATTATCTAAAATATGAACCTCTGGCTAGAGCAGGATTTCAAAGTTGTTGCTTGTTGAAGGTAAGGAGGTGTTGGTGACAGGTTTTTTGACTAAGGTAGAGGGCTTTTATGAGTGTTTTTGCGATTGGAAAATTTTTTGAACCCATCCGAGTCAGATTTGTCCATTGAAGGGGTGGTCGTGGATTTCATATTGGAGGGATAGTCTCGGAATAAAGGGCCCAGGGCATGGCATTTTCGGCAATAGAATGGTACATGCTCGTAATCTATTGTTTGTAACCATTCATAATCATCATGGTAGAGGCTTACCACATCCGGGAAAGCTTTGCTGAGGTGCATGTATACACAGATCCGCGCATAAGAGGTGTATCACTTCAGCTTTGTCTCCTTTGCCACTTTTATGAATTCGCCTAAACCATTCCTAATGTCTCTCAAAGAGTCTTCGTCCCAATACTCCAGAGGGAGAGAATAAAGGTGCAACCACACCGGGGCCCAACTCAGATCTTCTTTGTCCGAGTTAAAGCGCTCGATCCATCCCCTTAGGTATAGCCCTGTTGCGTTGAAGAAATATCGTCCTCCATCCGATACCCTGTTTCAGTCCTCTAGACAATTGAAAATGGCAGTAAAGAAGCCCTTAGGCCCTAACTGCTATGTTATATGCCCTTTTGCCTTCCATTTGGCTGCGATCCAGCCATGCAAAGCTTTCTTCATTGGCCAAAGGCCTATGAACTTTCCTATCAAAGCATGATCCCTCATAAACTAGATCTGAGTGTTGATGCGCTGACTTAGGAGCTCGATTTTGGGTCTGTCAATTGCTACGAGATTACAAGTGTTTGATGTCACTTGTGGTTCTTCATTTGTGTTGTTATTCGTTGGCATGTTTTCATTCTCTGTTGCTGTATCTTCTGGATGGTCCATCCTGACATTTTCAGTCTGTCACAGGTCGTTTTCTATATCAGCGGGGGGAAGCATCATGTCCTCCCCCTGAGGGGGTTCCATTTCATGATAGTTGTTTCTTATTGTGTTGTAGTTGCCTTATGGTTGAAGGTTAATGGTAGAACAGTGCAGTCTGTGAAGGTCTGCCAGTTGCAGAGTAGTGTCAAACCCTAAGTGCTCCGCTCTCCATTTCCATTTGAAGTGAAATATCATATTAAACATAGGTTTGATCTGAAGTGGTCATTGTATTAAATATAAATTTTTGTCTTAAAATATTTTTGTCTCACAATGCTTTTGTCTTAAATATAAAGTTTTGTCTTAAAATAATTTTGTCTTAAATTGTTTTTGTCTTAAACTATTTTTGTCTTAAATATAAAGTTTTGTCTTTAAATTTTTGTCTCAAACTACTTTTGTCTTAAATATAAATTTTTGTCTCAAAATATTTTCGTCTTAAATTATTTGTCTTAAATATAAAGTTTTGTCTTAAAATATTGTTGTATCAAACTACTTTTGTCTTAAAATGTTTTTGTCTTAAACTATTTTTGTCTTAAATATAAAGTTTTGTCTTAAAATATTTTTGTCTCAACCTATTTTTGTCTTAAAGTTTATATTTAAGACAAATCAATTGCTATTAATTTTTAATGTAAAATAACTAAAATAAAAATGATTTTTTGAGACAAAAGATTTCTTTTGTCTTAAAAAAATGTCTCAAAAGTGCCCTTGGTGTAGTAGTGCTTGCTGAGAGGACTACATGATAATCCCCATAGTTCTTATGGATTTCATATGTAGTTCTAACACCTTTGTTAGATGTTATTCCTGACTTCCCTTTTATTGCAATCCAACAAGCTTCTAAAAGTGATAGAAGAGGATGATCTTGAAGATCCACTTCCAAAAGAAGAAAATGACAAATCCTTAGAAGAAAGACTTCCCAATCTAATTTCACATGATTGTTTCTGACAATGATTACATTTTTCTATTAGTAGCTCCTTGTTATGATAAGTTCCAAGATTTTTGATCTGGTGGATCAAAATAGTGCTCAAATTTTAAAGTGTTTGACAGAGTGTGAAACCTATACGATTGGATAGATCTCTACGATTTCAATCCAACACAACTCGTTTCACTCAAATCTAACATCGAATGCTCCCAGAAACATGTGCCGATCGATTTGGCAAATGGGTAAATTTTTGGTAAATGGACAAGTGACTTGGTATTTTTGAGCCAATGGTAGGCTGCCACATGACCTCATTTGATTGGTTTAAAAGTTAAAATAATGGGTTTGCATAAATTCTCCAATTTGCTCCAAGGTCGAATTTTTAATTAATTATTAATGACTGGGGCTTTTTCTCGTGGCCAATGGTGGAAGGCCACATTGGCCAGCCAAAGGTGGCAACGTGGCCTCCAAGTGGCACATCAAAAAAAATTTAAGGCCGAACAACACCCCGGGGTTCGAAACTGGGACCAGATACAAAGCCATCAACTCGAATACCATTGCGCCACACTTTCTTACTTGTTATACAAAGAATGTGAAATATATCTTAATGTTTGGTATGGCGCATATTGGGGGATGGGTAGGGCTAAGCCCCAACCCCTAGCCACCCATGTGCCCTAGGACCATGGGAGGAGGGCCAAGATCTAGGGCTTAGCCCATCCCTCACGGCCCATGACCATAGCCCCAAGCCAATTTGCAAACAAAATAAAGCCACAAAGAACTAGAGCGGAAAAATGGAGAGAGGCTAGCCCTGGGTCATATGACCCCATAATGAGACAAACAACATGGATTTCAGAGTAGCCAACCCCTAGGGGGGTGAACCGTGGTCACGTGATACATCATAGAACCAGCGGTGCACATGGAGATTGGGACTAGATAGAACCCTAAACTTCGGCAGCTTTCGCAGTCATATGGTCATTATGCATCCAGTATTTTCAAGACTGGCGGCTTAATGATGCCCTTAACAGTCCTACATTTTCACCCGTTAAGTAGGAATAGTGCCAAGTTTAGTGCGTCATTTCCAAGTTTGGGGTGTTCGAGCCAGGTTGAGGCCGAATTATAGGATGGTTGGCTGCAAAATTTGGAAAAAGGAAGAAATAAAGCATAATTTTCTCAGTTTTTGGCCAAATGAGGTGTAGAAAGAATCAAAATAAGGCTTTTTGACAACAATGGATCCATTGGAGACATAAGTTCTTTTATTTAGGTAGTGTAAATCATGTAAACACACTTTTGAGCATTTTTAATGAAAGAGACCCTATATTGGAAGTTGGACCAGAAGATGTAGCCCAAGAGAGGGGTGAACTCATTCATGTTTATGTTATATTTTTCAGATATGTTGGTTTTGTCTCTATTTGGCTATAAAATTTGGTTTACATTTACTTGTTTATGTGTTTAGTAATTTTATCCTCTACCTAAAACACATATACATTTAACTTGCAAATTGTGAAAAAATCTTCAACTTTACACTTTCAGATCATTTTTGGTATCAAAGCAATGGGTTTTTGTGAAGATTTGATTTTTTGCAAGTGTTTTTCTGATGCTTACAAGGTTGAAGCTCAAAGGAGGGGAAGGAGAACTTGTGGAGCCAAGATCTCAAATTGTTTCAAGGAGAAAAAACACACCTCGAGCTTCAATAGTCATGGAAAATGAAGAAGGTTCTGAAGAGATGTTTGAAGATGAGAAGACTTTCAGAAAATCATTCTTTGAGATCTTAGAAATGGTTAAGGTTTTGTATGAGGAGAGGAATTCCAAATTGTATGGAGAGAGCTCAAAACCTCATGGAGGAAAAGGAGACATGCCTCCAAAAGGGAATGAAGGGAATGGTGACAAACCACCACCTTCACCTCCATCATCATCCTCATCTTCATCTTCATCCACGTCTTCAACTTCTTCTACGCTTTCACAAATGCATCCAAATTCCCCAAAGGGTCATGGTAAAACTCGTTTTCTTAAGCATGATATTAAGTTTGAATTTCCTATGTACAATGGAGAGGTAAATTCATAAATATTAGACAATTGGATTCATCATATTGAAGTGTATTGTAGGATACAAAGAATCAAAGATGATGAAACCAAGATTCAACATGCTTCTCTTAGATTGGAAGGTGCAACATTAAGGGAATCCAAAACTCAAGAGGACATGAAGAAACATGGTAAGATTTTATCCTCTTGGAATGGTTTTTTTGTTGCAATTAGAAGGCAGTTTTATACATTATCATACATGCAAAAAACTATTATGGATTGGTAGAATTTTAGGCAAGCTAAAGGGAAAAATGTGCAATCTTATACTCAAGAATTTAGGAAAAAAGCTTTGATTTTGGGTATAGATTTTTCCTCAAAAGATGCTTCTCTCAAATATATTGGAGGATTGCATAATTATTTGATACATACCATTCTCATGTTTAACCCTACAAAATTAGATGAAGTTTTTGTTCGGGAAACTCATTTAGAGGCAAGAGGGAAAAATGTTTCTCAATAAACTAGTGAGAGTTCCTTTGAGTCTCGATAAAAAGGAAAAGGTAAGTTCAAAGGAAAAGGGAAGAATAATGCTACCATCAAGATGGAGAAAGAAAAAATTACATGTAAACATTGTTCCAATGACAGCCATTATGAAGATCATTGTTGGAAACTTCATCCAGAAATGAGACCAAAAAAGTTTAAGAACAAGGAAAAGAAGAAGACAAATGCAACTACACAACATGATTTAGGTTCAGACTCTATTGATGAAACAAAGATAAAAACCATGGGTTTGAAAGGTAAAGACATTGCAAGTACTAGTTCTTCAAATTGTCTCAATGAAACTCAAGATGAAAAAACAAGAATAGAGCTTTTCCATATTAGAGTTATTTCAAAACATACCAAGATAGATAAATTGTTTGATAGTGGCTCACAAGCAAATCTTATCTCAGAAGACATTATCAAGAAGTTGAATTTAGAAACCATTCCTCATCCTAAACCATATCCTTTAGGTTGGTTATGTGAGAATGGAAAATTGTAGGTTACAAAAAAATGCATACTTAGATTTGGAATCGCTACAAAATTTCTAGATGAGGTAGAGCTTGATGTAATTCAAATTGATATTTGTGGTATTATTTTGGGAAGACCATATCTATATGATAGGAGAGATATTTTTCATTGCCATGAGAACAAATATAATTTGTTAAGGAGTGGGATTGAGTACATTGTTAGAGCACACAACAAGAAGTTGAATGCATCTCTTGTAAATGTGGGACAAATGAAGAGGATTGTTAATGCTAGTGAGAAAATTGCATTGTTAATGATCAAACATGAAAGTGTTGAAGAATCTAAAGACTTTCAAGGATATGAATCAAGTTTTAAATCTGATTTCAGGAGTCTAACAGTTACCTCCTAAAAGAGCTAAACAAAATGAAGTAAATTTCTAGCAACATGCATCATTGTTGAACATTGGTGTGAACAAGATGCCAGTGTTAGAGACTACAGAGGTCAAAGAGAAAATGCAAAAGAAAATTAAAAAAGAGGACATTTGGTCCAAAATTATTCTTGTGGGTTTCATAATGTGTTCCATTTGAAAAGGGATGGTGCATGGCGACAACAATCACATTTTGTCAAGAGTCGAGCCAAGTACAAGGCTAGACATGGTAAGCATCATCATGAAAACAATGTTCAAGGTGAGAAGAATTTGATATTATTTAAGTTTCCTTTGATTGGAGACCAAGGAGGGAATGTGTTTATTGCTTCAAAGGTAGCTTGTTGTTCTGCATATTCTGGGAAATTGTAGCAACATGTCATCTATGATAGCAAGATAAGGACTCCAAGATCATGAAAAATGGTGTATTTTCATGAAAAGCTCAAAATGAAAAATTCAAGCAAAGTTCAGTGGATTGAGACTGAAAGTTTGAGGGACATGTACCCTCATCTAGTTTTTCACTGATAAAGAGCTTTTGGAGGTCCAAGAGCTTCCAATGGGGAGGAGTGATCCAATTGATTAAAATAATGCTCAAAATTGAAAGTGTGCAATAGAGCTGAAACCTTTATGATTGGATAGATCTCAGCAATATGAATCCAACACAACTTGTTCCACTCAAATCTGACATCGGATGCTCCCATAAACATGTTATGATCGATTTGGAAAACATGTAATTTTTTGGCAAATGGACAGGTGACTAGATATTTTTGGGCCAGTGGCAGGCTGCCACATGGTCTCATCTAATTGGTCAAAACATTAAAAAAATGGGTTTGCAGAAATTTTGCAATTGCTCCAAGGTCATGTTTTTAATTATTTATTGATGGCTAGATTTCTTTTCATGACCAATGGTGGAATGTCACGTGTCCTCCAAGTCGCACATTAAAATTTGTTTAAGGCCAAATAACATCACTAGGGTTCGAAATTGACGCCACATATCAAGCAACCAACTTGAATACCATTGTGCCATGCTTTGTTACTTGTTATACAAACAATGAAAAAAATATTTTAATGTTTAGTATGATGCATATTAGGGGAGGGGTTGGGCTCAACCCTAGCCCCTAGCCACCCTTTTTCCATAGGAACGTGGGTAAGGAGACAAGGGCTTAGGCCTCACTGAGCCCTCACAACCCACAACCACAACCCCAAGCCAATTCACAAACAAAATGAAGCCGCAAAGAACCAGAGCGGAAAAATGGAGCGGGGCCAGCCCCGGGTCATATGACCCCATAATGAGACCAATAGTGTGGAGTTCAGATGGGACAAACCCTAGGGGGGTGAACCATGGTCACATGAGACAACATAGAACCAGGGGCATGCATGGATATAGGGGCTAGACAGATCCCCAAACTTTGGCACCTTTCGCGGTCATGTGGCCATTATGCGTCCAGGATTTTCGGGACTATGGGCTTAATGGTGCCCTTAACAGTCCTACAATTTCGCCTAAAATAGTGTCAGGTTTAGTGCGTTGATTTCATGTTTTGTGTGGTCGAGCCAGGTTGAGGTTGAATTGTAGGGTTATTAGCTACAAAATTTGGAAAAATGAAGAAACAAGCATATTTTTCTCAGTTTTTGGCCAAATGAGGTGCAGAAAGAACCAAAAAAAGGGTTTTCGACAATGTTGTATCCGTTGGAGACATTAGTTCTACTATTTGAGTAGTGTAAAGCATGTAAACATACCTTTGAGAATTTTTAATGAAAGAGGCCCTGCATTGGAAGCTGGACAAGGAGATGTAGCCCAAAAGACGGGTGAACTCCTTTATCATGCTTGTGTTATGTGTTTTAGATATGTTGGTTTTGTCTATGTTTCGCTGTAAAATTTGGTTTAAATTTACTTGTCTATCTATTTAGTAATTTGATCCTCTACCCAAAACACATATAAATTTAACTTGCAAATTGTTAAAAAAATATTCAAGTTTACACATTCAGATCAATTTCCACCACTTTTCTTCCTATATATAGGCCCGAGTCCACCTTGTCGGGATTTCACATAATTAACAAGTATAGGGTACATGAAAAGAGTGAAAAAAACTTTTTTAGTTACTCTGTGAAGCATTTATAAAACCGAAAATGCTAGAAATAAACTTGTCCATTGAGTTATAGCATTCAATAAATACATAAGTGGGTGAAGCACAACATGTTTGAAATTTTTTCCATAATTCAGGATTAAAAGGAAATTATTTGGAGGAAAGAAAGGAATGATTCGAATCACATTGACCATGAAAATAGAATTCTATCATTCTAATATCCCCATCATATGCAATCATTGTTGCTAATCATTTGTTATTTGAAACATTTAAGTTTTAAACCATTAGATGTAACTTAGAGCTCCAACTATTAAGGTGCTGACCAAAATCCTATTTGTATGATTTGATAATCATATAGTTGAATGGAAACATAGAAGAAGAGGAAAAAAATAACAAGAGTAATAGTTGCAAGTATACCAAGAAGTCTCGTTATCCCAAGTTCCTTGAGCTAGGATGGTGAGACAGACTAAAAATGGCTTGAAAAGATTGGCCTTCAAAAGAACTTGAAATCAAAATTATGTGAACCTTGTGATTCTATTCTATGAGTTGTTGCTATCTTATGTTTAGATGCTTTCTAGTGGCAATAAATTTTGTTTCTTCAATAACTCTTGTAATCTTGAATGCTCAACAAGAACCACAATTTTCCTGCGAACATACCATGTATGAATGAACTAAATGAAGTAATGACATGTAACAAAACTTTCATACACATATAAAGAAATTAAATCTTAGAGTTCCACTTAGACCAGTTTGGCCTGTTAGGCATGTGTTAAAGGGCCTCATACAACTTTTGGTATGTTAGGCATGTGTTTGTCCCTTTTGATAATGGGTAGGCTGTGAGGTGAACAAGCCTGCATAAATACAAGTCTTAGGTTTGAACCCCCTAGTGGATGCGTTTGAAGCCAGGGGAAAGTCACAAGTGGTGATTTCTACAACATTTTTTTAATTCCATCTATAAGTACTGTTTCCAAAATGATATACATATTTTAGGTAGTTCAGCCAAAATTTTAACGCTTTTGAGTAAGTCTAGGTATAAAGTAGTGTGTGAAGGTGAGGTGCTAGGAAATTAGTTATGGTTGTTCAAACCAATATCGAATTTAAATTCCCATTCAATTAATAGATTTTTGGATGGTACTCAAAACATAAGGCCCTCATGCTCATAGCTAAAAAGGATGTTCAAAAATTCAAAGTTTGGGGGATTTCAGGTCAATTAACAATTTGATGAAGGGAGTCAACTCTTTCAAAAATTTCTTGTTATGACCTATCTTTGAGCATATTAAATTTCTTGGGACCATTTTTTATCAAATTTATTTTCAATATTCCTATAGGGTAAAGAATGAGGTGGCCAATAGGCTCTCCTTTATTATGGTTTATCATTGTGTGAAATTCATTAGTATGTTTGTGATGTGAGAATGGATAATCCTTGAACTATGTTCGCCATCCCTTTCTTTGATTTTTCTCATGTGGAATCAATTATTATATAACTCACTCTAGTTTTATGCGCAAGGGATCATTTATCCACTATATATCCTACAATTGTGTGCTCTCATGTGAGCTCAAATACTTATTAAATTGTAATAACATTCTTTGGATTTGTTACTTCGATATGTATGGACCTATAGGTGATAGAATGAGGTTTGTAAGCTGATAATATTTTGGATTGTATTTGTATGTGTTTCATTAAAATGGATAATATTAGCAAGATTATATGACTTTCCCCATTCTAGGGATTCTAACGAAGGCTTTCACAACATACTATTAAGCATATGATGGATGTAATTGTGTTCTAATAAAATTATGATTTTTTCAAAGAAATAAAAATAATTATTCCAATTTTGAAAACATTTTTTATGTATGTAAAAATGTATACTTTTTTAACATCCCTTTGATAAACTTAGTCACCACATTTGAAAATTTTCCCAAAGAAAATTGTTTAAATTCTTCAAATCCCGAGCACTATCAAATAAAATGGCGAGTAAAAAATCAACTAGGAAATTGTATTTTTAATTTCATAATACAATCGTTAAGAACCATTTTTCTAACTTCAAAACTACATTCGTACTTACAGTGTTCCAGCAAAGTATTTTTATAAAATTCATAAAATAATGGTTTAGTATCAATTTTTTCAAAATAAAATATGCCTACATATATACAAATATGGAGTCTGAAATTGAATTTGACATGTTTTTTATCAACTTGAAAATTATAACAAATATCAATATTTGTTGATTTAGCACCAACAAGAACCAAGTGACTCAATTATTAACAAGTTTAGAGAAATGGACTTGGAAGAAAGTACCATTCCTTTTGTACGTGCTTGACTCGGATGTCTTGTACTTCAAATGGAAATAGCAAGCCAAGGCAGGCCTTCTCTAACTCTTTAACGAAAGTGGGAATTAAAAAGTCCCACTAATTCCTTGAATTCTATTAATATGTTCTTTGCATGTTCCCTGTACATATTCCTATACACCATTTTGTTGATTTCCATCACCACAACTACTCTATCTCTAATGTCTACAACTCTCAACTCATGTGAAGATTTAGTGTTAAATAATCAATAATTTTCTTAGCCATTTAGGTGCTCTCGTATGCTTTATTTTCATTTGTGGTAATAATTTCTTTGGTGGCCTTTATTATGTCTTTTTCTTCTTCAATAACATTCATATGGTCCTAGATAGCTCGAATTTGTTGAATTATATCATCCCAAATAATATGCCTTGCTTGAATTAAGAACATGTTACCTTTGAGCTTAGCATTTAGTTCCTTAATTTCCTCTTTTGTTGATTGATGCTTGAGGGTATCCTGATTCAAATTTTCCTTTGCTAAATAGTGTTTTCTCTATTTTATACTCAATTGTCCTTTGGAATCCTCTGGGTTCCTTTCCAGCTTATTTAGTTCATCTTCTGATATTTTTAACTTGGTCATAACCTTTGTTAGTTTCTCTGTAGGGTCTTCTAAATCAATTGACACTACCACAGTGCAAACATGCTTATCTATTTTTTGCTACAATTCTGCATTTTGTTGCTTGAGGACTGCTAACTCTTCATTTTTTCCCAACGGTTATTTTGTCAAAATTTCCTTTTCTTTCTCCATCTGAACCAATTCAGGTGTCTAGACATGTTCAATTTCAAGAATCTTTAATTTCTTCCTTAATGTTTGAACTTCTGACTTAGTACTTTGTAGCAAGGCTTGAATCACTTCTCTATCATCAAGATTTACTCCCAGTTTGATGATTGACTTCTTGAATTCTTCATTTTAGGTATGCAAGGCTCTAGAATTTTCCCTTTCCTATTTAATCTGGTATATTATTTTTTCCAAGAGTTCCTCTACTTTACTAACTACCAAAGAAGACTTTCCAAGATAATTATAAATTAATTAACATCTTTGCCTATGTAGATTAATCTTGTCAGGTAAAGGAATGTCTTTAGTATCCATAGAAAAATTTATTGTCTTGAAATCTATGCCTGATGAAAAAGTATGATTAATTGGATGAGTAAGAGATATTATGCCTTGATTCCTTTCCAAGCCCATGGTTGATAGGAGTCTGGTTTGGTAATTTGGGATTGATTGAGCCTTGAAACCGTTGAAGGAATAATCCTCCTCTTTAGTAGGAATTGGGGGTGAAGGTGAAAATCTTGTATCTCCCAATTGTAATTGGAATCCTACTTCTCTTGAGGGTTTTCAATCAATTGTGAAGCTTCAATTTCTCCTCCTTGAACCTTAGCTTTCTTGCTAGATTTTGAGCCTTCAGTATCAAAGTCCATAATTTAGGGGCATTCCTCTTCAAGCCTTTTTACTTATGAAAATAACTTTCTACATATATCTTCTGTTATGAATCCTCCACACTAATATTTTCCAACTTTTCCAACTCTAGTTTTGCTTCATGTGTATATGGAGCGCAATTTATTCCATTCTTCTTTTGAAAATTACAAAATAAGCATCATAATTCCATTTTTCTCCTTATCCTTCTACATATATCTTTTGTTATGAATCCTCCATACTAATATTTTCCAACTTTTCCAACTCTAGTTTTTCTTCATGGGTATATGGAGTGCAATTCATTTCCATTCTTCTTTTGAAATTTACTAAATGAGGATCATGATTCCATTTTTCTCCTTGTCCAAAACCCAATTATTACATCATATTTTCAACTTCTTTGTCAACATGTCTATTATTCACAATAAAAGGACCCATTGTTCAAGGTAGTTTAAAGAGGAAACCCTTCAGATTTGGGACAAAATGGATTGGGTCCACATTTAGGCTTTTTCTAATAAATTCCAAAGAAAAAATTCTCATTGGTGCAAATAGAGGGAACTTGTGGGGTGGAATTTTTGCACCATATAACCTTATTTCTAAAAAATCCTCTACACTCATCACCACTGTCGACCTATCACATTGCATGAGAGTTCCTTGAGAAAAAAACCTTAGGGACTGAATTGCAACTAGGGGGCTTACTGGGCTTACTGGGATTCACAAGTGTCATTAGTCACCTTTGCTGCCACTGGGCTCATCTGAACCTAGATGCTCATGGCATAGAGCCTAATTCGAATTCTTTTAATTACCTAAATATGTCCAATTATGGGCTTTAGTAATCGATATCGAGTACCATTTAGTGGCATATTTCTTTGTTGAGAAAAGAACAAGTTATTATTCATTTTTATGTTCGAAGCAACCTTGACAGATGTAGCACACCTAATGAATTTACTACTTATATGATACACCATTTCCCAATAGAACTAACTCCAATAATTGCAAAGTGGCCTCACATCACAATTAAAAAAAGCATCCACTTGGAAAACCACCAACTCGCCTTATATTACCTTTTTGATTAATAAACCACCATTTCTCCTTCAGTGGAATAACCAACCCCCCTTGAATCCAACTAAATCATCTTCTTGAAAGAGATGCCTCCCCAACCAATCAACCCTCAAATCAATTTTTTTATTTTTTAATGCTCTGGCACCTGTCGGATATTCATCATTAAGTTAAAACATTGAATATTCGATGCCATTCCAATGGAATAGATCATTGGATATCTAAATTTTTACAGAAATATGAATGAGTCAATTCCATAACACTCTTGTCACATTAAACTATTACAAAGTAACTTTTCCAACGCCACCCCATCGTACATTCGACTCCATTCTGATAGAAACATTGTTGAATCCCCTTGAACTAAACTAATAAGACATCAACTAGCTGACATTACAAATTTGTTTACATAAAATATATGACTTGAAAGTGTCAGAGGGTGAAACTCACTTTTGGCATCTTGGGTGGCAGATATCTAACATTGAACTTGTCACATATTCGACACCTATTGGCGTCGCAAATCCAATTGGAAAGCATCAAATGCTTAAAGGCATTTTTGGCTATCTTGTGTGTAAAATATTCCATGGCAATCTCGTCAAATATTCGATGGCAATCTCGTCAAATATTCGATGCTTTATGAAGGGTCAACTATTCGACACAACAATAGAGACAAAATTTAGAACTAATGTGTTGGATAGCCAATGAAGATGCGTTGAATGTATGTCGGATTTTTACCCCATTTGGCCTAGTGAAATTTGATGGATCCAAAGTCCAAATCCCTGAAGAGGGTCCACTTATTTATAATCGGATGTTTGGATACCTGAACATGCCTTTTCATGGATCTTTATGTCCAAGATCTAAACCATTGAATGCTTGTGACCACATGTTGTGACCAATACCTTCTTATCGAATCACCACATATCAAAGGCTCACACATTGTTATCCATCCTAGTACTCTAGTACTTCGATACTCTGATACCACTTTTATGTCAATTGACTAACTGTTCAAAATATTTTCCATGATATGCAATTAATGACCTATTTTTTTCATACCAGATACCGAATATGATCTTGGAGCATTATTCATATCGATACCTTGGTATGGACCCACCTTTTCCACATCATATCTCTTTCATGTGTCATGGTATGCTACTACCACTTCTCATCAATAAATTATCTAGTTTGTCATCCAAAAATGCCAAAAACTAATGCCACATGTGTCTATGTGGCTCCACGTCATATCTTTTCCACGTCACAATAGATATTAGCCTATCCTTTTTAACATTTATGCAATATAGCATCTGGTTCTTAGTACCTTGGTATGGGACTCATCATTGTTGCATCACATGATATTTATTCTCATATCATATTGGGACACTCAAACAAAAAAACATCTAGTGCCTCAAATTCACGGGGTCTTCACTCAATGAACCTCTGACATATCACATGTGTTCATGGCATACTAAACAATACCCTTAATTTGACTACATGATATTGGAATATGCCTCTAAAAACCACATTATTTAACCCCTACCAATATGAACCAAATACATCTTCCCAATTTAAACACCCCTACTTTCACTATATCGTATAGGTATCCATTTTTTCATGAACTTTCCATTAACTTTGAGCTCCATTTCTTATACTTGCCAATATAGAAACCATTTGTCGCATATTATATGCTCAATATATTATGTCATTTTTTTCCTCAATATATATCCCCCAACATGAATGCACATGGTAGGCTATTTCTCCCCCAGTGAATCCCCCGTGCTCATATGCTTAATATCGTTAAACTCATATGGTATCTCCTAATCACGCCTTAATAAAAATAATCACATATTAGTAATTAATAGTTATTGTTTCCAAGACTAGTACTTCCCTATTTATTTTAATACTTTAAATAGGCACCTGACACTTGGCATACATTCTGATGGTGCTTAGCCCTTAGGTTCTATAACTTAAGGCTTCGCAATTGGGGGTTGCAATGAGGTGCAAATCTTATTGGATATTAGGATTTCATGATCCTATGATTTGTGAGATAGTTGGTACTTCAAGGTATGATATATGAATGTCTATTTACGGCTAAACCAATACCTCTTAATATTATCCATTGCTCCTTTGCACTCTCCTCTTCTCCTTTGCACTTATTCATGAACTTCCTGCTTGGACTTCTAATCTGTCTCTCCCTAACTTCGGCATCAATGAAAACATAATATTCAATAGAATATCTCTTATATCCTCCTCTCTATCTCTCCCTTCCCCTATATCTCCATCGTCTCCCCTTGTTCCATATCTCTTTCTATCTCTCTCTTCCTTCCCCATCTCTATCTCACCCACATTTCTTCCCTCCCCTCTCTCTCTCACCCTCACCTCTCTTCCTTTTCCTCTTTATCTCTAATCCCCTCTCATTTTCCCTTTATCTCTCTCTCTCTCTCCCCCCACCTCACCCCCTCTTTCTCTCTAACACACACTCTCTCTAATCCATCTCTTTTTGCATGTATCTCCCTTTCCCTTTCACTTTCTCTCTCCCGCTCTTTCCCACTATCCTTCATTTTCTCTCTCTCCCTACTTATTCCTCTCTCTCTCCCCTTCCTTAATTCCATCTCTCTCCACCCATGTCTCTCCCTCCCCTAGTCTTTGTCCCTCCCTTTCGGTTCCTCCCTATAGTCAACTCTATCTCTCTCTCTCTCTCCCCCCTCTCCTTCCCTGTGCATCCCTCTTTCTATCTTTCTCCCCCCACACTTCCCTCATTCTCTCTCTCTTGTTAGGTATGTGTTATATTATTTTCATGATTATCCCCTTGTGTGGGGGTTTAGGGGTAGTACCCCCTAAGAAAAAAAATTGGGTATCCTTTTGGATGTATTTTTGGTGATTTTCACCACATGGTATTTTCCTTTAGTGATTTTTGCATGCATGGTTATTTTTTCCATGGTTTTATAGTTTTGGTTAAATAAGTGCAGTTCTAGTATAGTCCATGGTAAATTGATTGGTAATTTAAGGATGTAATAGGATATGTATATGTATATATATTGTAATACTATAAAGAAAAATATATATTGAAAAGTATTGTTGTTTTTTACAGTTTGTGTTTCTAGGACAAAATATTTGTGTTAACGTATATGTTTGTTATTGCATCTTTTATGTTTTATTAAAAATGTGTTTGCAACAATTAATTGCATAAGGTTAAAACTCGTGTTTGGTATTACAATAGTTTTTTCTTCAATGGGATTATTTTGTGGCTAAGGAATTTTGCTTAGGCCTATGATATACGATGTTACAGTGGGGGTTATGTGGAGTTACTTCTTGTGGTGAAAGGAAATGGTGAGAATTTCAAATATAGACATTGGGAAATTTAATGCGAAATTTTTGAGTTGTGGAAGTTCAAAATGGAATATTTGTTGGTGGACAAACATCAATGGATTGTTATGGATCTAGATTCTACACCGATGGGGATGTTGGAAAAAGATCGGAAAATTTTGGATCAAAAGGTAAATAGCATAATACAACTATTTCTCTTAGATTCAGTATTAATAAATATTTATAGGAAGCCACAACAAAGGATTCATGGAACAAGTTAGGGGATTTATATCAATCTAAGTCCCTAGTGAACAAATTGTTCCTATGAAAGATGTTAGGTAACCTAAGGATGAAGGATGGAGACTTAATGATAGAAAATTTGACAGCCTTGAATATTGTGGTAAACCAATTATTATTTGTTGATATTAATATTTTAGATGAAGATATGTGTATAAGTTTGTTGTGTTCTTTACTAGATTTTTAGGATAGTATGGTTATTTCGATATGTAATAATGCAATGACTTTAGGTTTGATGAAATAGTCTAATCCTTATAATCAAAGGACATGGCATGGAAAAACATGGAAACTCAAAACAAAAATGTCTTATCTATATGAGGATGCTCCTAGAATAGAAATAAAAATAAGTCCTCTAGTTGAAGATAAATCTATAGGAAGGTCTACATCTCTAGGGAAATTTGTTAAGGTATGTTAAAGATGCGGAAAATAAGGCATTTGAAGAAAGATTGTAGATCCAAAATTACCAAGAAAGGGAAGGGATATGAAGATGCTCCTTTTGTAGAAGTAAAAACCCCCTCATATGAAGGAGCGGATATCTACTTGGATTCCTCAAGTACACATGTAGATCATGAGGCATAGTTAATCAAATTTGGTGCATTCTTTCGTATGACTCCTCATAGGGAGTAGTTTTGCAAGTATGAAAGATATGATGGTGGTGATGTCTTCCTAAGAGATGACTTAATAACTAGAATCATGGGACAAGGAAAAATCAACTTGAATCTTAAGTGTGGAAGGATTTGAGCACTCCCTGGTGTTTTACACATCCTAGGTTTGGCAAGAAATTTGATTTTTGTAAGAAAGATGAGTGATAGAGGTGTGAAAATAGTGTTTGAAAATGATACTTGCAGGATGGTTTGAGGAGAAATGGAATTACTGAGTGGAGTTCAGATTGGAACTCTATATAAGCTACTGGGAAGCACCATTAATGATGGATGAAATAGTTTTATTATTCTTAATACTGGAGCAAAAATCTTATAGTCTTTGGGGGAAAAACTCTGATATGGCATCAAAGAATAGGGCATATAAGAGAGAAGGGCATTTCAGTACTTCATGTTAATGGTATGCTAAAAGGTATGTCTAATTTCTCTTTATATATTTATTTCTATGAATATTTTTTATATGGGAAGTAAATCATGGTATGATTACCCTTAGGTTCTATGAAGGTAGAGGGAATATTATAGTTGGTGCATAGTAATGTGCTTGTACCCATGTCAATTCCATCACTGGGAAAATTTATGTACTATGTCTCATTTATAGATGACTTCATAAGGAATAAGACGATTTTTTAAATTACCTGTCCAATTCTTTAGAAATAAAACCAAAACACTTCGCATTTAATCATCAACCTGGGGCTCATTTTGAGTTTGTGATTTACCATGCACCATATACATTTCACACTTCCTAGTTTCATTGGTATGTTTTGTAGTTATAGTATTAATTCATAAACTTGGTAAGGTTCTACAAATTTATAAGTAAAATCACTAAAGCTACTTTTACTAAAGCAAATACACTTACAGGAAAGTAAACACACTTATAGGAAAGTAAATATTTTGGCTGAAAATTAAACTCACTTGCAATGAAGTAAACACACTTGCACGAAAGCAAAAGTTGAAAAAATGCATGGTCCACTTGTGCATCTTTCAACCATCTGTAGAAAAAGAAGCACACATATTTGAAATAAGATAAACACATTTGTAGGATTGAAACAACACACTTATGCCTAGTGGGCTTAAGAAGTATATCATTGTAACCCCAAACACATCTAGAACAAACCACATATGAAGGAAATAAATCACACAAGTAGAAAAGAATGAAAGTACTAATCCATGCTAATATGATCATTATTTTTACTGAAACCAACAAATTTAATCATTACATGGAGCACATTTATTCAACAATATAAATGAATACAAACCAATATGAGATGTAAGCATTTCAAATTTAAAATAAACATAGTAAAAAACTGCATAAATAAATACAATCATACTCAAATAATTAATTGCATAAATAAATAAAATCAATTGTGTATGAATAAATAATTAAGGAGTTAAATTACACAACTATAAAAGAAAACTACCTAAATATACAACACTTTGTTGTATTGGAGTGTGTTACACTGAATTTTGTCACCTTGACTATCTGCAGTTTATATGGCCTCATCAATAGCCATATTGTCCTCTTTGTCAAGCCCCATGCCTCTGCTCTTCATGTCAAAACTTCAAAAAGAGAGAAAGTCA
>APFE031634942.1:6120-23677 GCA_000404065.3 Pinus taeda
TTTTTTCAGACTCTCTAAAAATGAAAAACGCTGAGTTTCTCCTATACTGGACTCGTTAAAATTCGACAGTAAAGGACCTGTTCCATTACAAACAGGAATGAACCACTCCTTCTTAGGGTTCGCATTTAAAATAAGTTGGACTCACCCGAAGGGTGAGCTTATAATCAAGCATATGTTATCCTCCTCAAGCTTGTAAAAAATAAAGAGGTACTTGCCAGAAATGGTGGGGGAAAAGAGAGAAAAGTGATTCTGTTTGTCATACTTTATAACCACTCTTGAACATGACACTATCATTCACCTGGTTTGGGAAATCCTTTACCTAACAGTTGATCAAACCATATTGAAAGTCTTCAGCTAGTTTCTAGGTATTAACTTTGGGTCAATCATTACCAAACCATCTGTCGTGTCATTATATGTTCAAGAGGTCAGTGCAAATAAGCCATTCATCTGTAAAATGTTTGTCATCCATCTTGACCATCCCTGAGTCAGTCCTTGCAACTAAATTTCTTCAAATTGATCTATGATTTTGTGTTGTGGGCTTGTCTACGACAGATCGCTTTCTATCGACTTCAACTCATTATCTATAAAGATGATCTAGGAATTGTCAGTACCTTGAGATCTGCATGCCTCAATGGCAGGTTTCTCGCCTTTGACGACAATTTACATCATTGGATTTCGATCAAAGGATTCCATGATATGTTCGACATCAACACATCTTATCACATTTCATGGATTGTGTTGAGTACTTTGAGAGCCATTGTCATTATTTGTGGTTTCCCTCACGCTTGTTAACAGTTTACATCATTGATTGGTAATCAAGCAGTTTCTAACATGTTCGACTTCAACACATTCAATCACATGGATAGAATTGTACTGTTTCGGGATGTAGAAATGAAGACCCTGGATCTAGTTTCCACCATCCAACCTATGAGGAACTTTGTATTCGTTATATTATGGACTATTCATAAATAGATGGCTGCGTCCATACTTTGTCCACATGTGTCTGTACTTATGATGTGTTACGAGATCATTCCTATATCAGAGCAGTAGTTAGTCTTCTAGTCAATTTTTAGTCTCTTAGTCAGTTTTTATCTAAGTATGGGAATGCCTACCTCAGCGATGATATGATCTCATATATATATTTTGCATTGAATGTTTTTACAGGTTCTAGCCGGGCTCTCCGCAAGATGATCCTCGAAATGATAAAGCACTTCACTCTTCCTATATGATAAATGAAAAAATCCTCATATGCTACAGACTTCGCACTTTAGGGGGCAATCTGTTACAAAAAAATATCGTCACCTTGATTATTTGCAGTCGGTATGGGTCTATCACCACCTATGCCAGCTTCCTAAGCAAGTCTCAAACCTCAGCTCTTCAAAACAAGCTTTAGAAATGAGAGAAAGACATCAAAAAAGATACGTAACTCTGGTTCCACACTTTCTCTCACTTTTTCCTGCGGGCCCGCACCTTTTGTTCAGGACATATGCATACTTATACGCTCTGTATGTAAAGGGGAGGGTGCGTACCCCTGTGAAAGTCAAAAGGCGCAATTTTTATCTTAAAAAACTCACTTTGGGTTAATTCTAGAGTTGTCTAGAAGGATTTGTTACATGGATTGTTCGCTCCAAGTGGTTCATGCATCCCATAAGAGGAGGAACTAATCCCTTGTTAAGAGGAGTTATCCCTTTGAAGGAGGATTCTATCCCTTTGAAGGAGGACCTGGTAACTGATCTCCATTGCACTATAAATTGAGGCATTGGGTCAGTGGCCAGAGAGGTTAGAAGCTGAACTTTTGAGGGTAAATGCTAGTGAAATCAAGACTTCCTATTTGAGCTTAAGAGGAGAGGTCACATACCTTTTTGGCCCCATTAGGGAGTGAGTGAAGCTTGTCAAAGTAGAGGAGACTTCTTGTTGCACCCTGGAAGGAGCTTGTACAACGTCAAGGCAAAGGTTGTAAGGTTCTTTTCTTTTGAATTAATACAATCAAGCTCATTTTTCTCAACAAGTATCTTATGCTATTTGTTTCATGGACTCCTTGCCTTTCATAAATATGTTTTATGATATTGGATTTTTAGGTGCTATTTAATTTGTTTTCCTTGTTTGTGTTTGCAGGTTCGCGACAAAGGAACTCATTTGGATCAAAGGAGCGAAGGCATCCCCAAAATTGCGTTGGACATAAGGTAGGCCTTAAACACACTTGTTTGCCATTATTTATAAAAGCACATTTAGAGAAATATAGTGTCTGGTTGGTTTGCTTGTCATTAGGTCTTCTTTAGATTCTAGGAAGGTCTATCTTGTCCGCAAGATCGACTTATTCTGCATGACACCGGGAAAGTATGATTATTTCGAAGGTGACTACATACTGTATGTACTCAATTTTAGTACCATTAAAAAGTTGTAGTATAAACAATTCACACTCTGTTAAACCTCTACTCTGTGTTACAGCAGTTATATTCTATTGCAGGAATTGAATAAGAACATACAATTAATTAAAGAGAGTAAATATGCAAAAGAAAACAATGCTTGTCTTATAACAAAGGATCAGGACCATTTCCCTAGAGTAGAAACATTTAGCACCTGCCTCTGCTATCCAGTTCACCAATGCACTCTGTAAATCCTAATCACCAGTGAGGCACTCATGTAACAACATCAATCGATTAAAAGAGAAACAGAGTCTTAGAAAAAG
This sequence comes from Pinus taeda, assembly GCA_000404065.3. Classification (NCBI taxonomy): domain Eukaryota; kingdom Viridiplantae; phylum Streptophyta; class Pinopsida; order Pinales; family Pinaceae; genus Pinus; species Pinus taeda. The sequence goes on from APFE031634942.1 coordinate 8,810, forward strand.
TAAAATATCATCAGGAGCAGCACTCTTGAATAAGGTATGAACATAAATCACACACAACACACAACAGAAAGGAAATGGGTGAATCCTGTGATGAAAGTAGGCCCTGTCCTTCTCACAAGATTCTCGAGGACATGGAAACTAAGATAAAATACTTAGAACATAACTTTATTCATCCGTCAATATACCATATTACACAAAATATTCAGTCTCGTTCTTCCACTACAATCCTTGTGTTACAGCTTGTTCATCCGATGTCCCTTTTCCTCTCTAATGTATATGCCTCCTCTTTATAGAGGAGGCATCTATTACAAAATATTTTCATTATAAATTCTAGTTCAACCCTTTGTACAAAAATAGGGAAATCAGTTCCCGTTAACAGAATGTTGTTATAGTAATTTAGATCATGAACGTTACGATAAATGTAACAGTTTATTCAATGATCGATCAGATTCCTTTGTTGTTGCAAATCTGGAACACAAATCTCAACTGTCTCCTTGATATTGCATGTTTTCCTTGCTATTTCAGCTTCGAGATTCATGTTGTTTCTGCTGTTTCAGCAACTGCAAAATATAGTCCTGCCAGCTTTAGGCAGTTTCAACAATTGTTCAGCAACTCAGTCAACTTGAAGGATCAATTATAAAGATAGCATGATTATGTGTTGAATAATTAAACATATATCAATGAGAAGAGTTACTGTATACCTTTGGAATGATTGAGTCAAAACACTAGCAAGGGCTTTCAACTATGGGTTGAAAAGGGTAATATTATGACACAATATAAGGTCAGAAATAGACAATATGGGATCCTAACATGCATTGCACAATCCCAATGGTAAATTGTTGGGTACTAAGTTTTTCCTAAGGAATCAACCTGATCCTTTGTTCAATAATTTATCAACCTGGAGTTCATCTTTTTATTTCAAGGTGGTTGGCACAATCTATGCAGGGATAGTACTTTAAATTACCAGGGCATATGTCGTACTAACATAAAAAAAAAAGGACCTATGAAGAAATACTTTCAAAAGATACCAAATATTATCATCTACACACAAAAATAAATCACTCTGTAGAAATCATGGAATAATTTAACTATCTCAGAAATAGATATTAAATTCCACCAAACCAATTATCCTTACTACAATCTAGAACTTCAGAATGTATAAAATTCTTCAAAAGGAATTTACTTTCAAAAACTAATTACTTCAGTCACTCCTAAATGCTAACAATGAAGTATGAAAATGTAAATTCACTTTGTCACAAAGTAATTCTCGAAATGTGAATAACTTAAATAATTACATTTGAAAACTCATCCAATCCAAAGGGAAAATCTAAATATTCATGTAACTGAAATGTGAGTCTAAATCTTCACACAGCCAAATAATAGATTTCAAAAATGCACATAGCGGAAATTATAAATCTAAGGATGCACACAACTGAATTGTAAATTTAAGAGTTCACATAAGAAACAACTATCATTCTTATGAAAAGAAATGAAAGGTAATAGTACAAGAGAGACAACAATATTTCCAGTGACTGGGCTCACGGTCTCGGGGAGTAACTGTCTGAAGGAAAATTGAAGATAATAGAATAAATTTGAACCATTCAATTTTTCATTGATATGAAAGTAAATTACAAAATGGTCTCCGAAACTTCAAAGTGGTTATGTTATGCACTTTTTACAGTCACTGGGAATGATAAAAAAGCATCATCATTCTTTATTATTGAAGTTTAATATATATTACAACGTATTTCCAATACTGGAATGATAAAACTATCGTGAGAATTGGAATTTTTTGAAGATCGCTTATTGAAACTCATAAATCCTGAGATAATAGATCATATCTCCTCCTTGATTGTTCCATCCAAATAGATGTGAATCATCAACTGATATTCCATGATAATCCCAACTGGATTTAAAACTTAGTTATTCTCCAACATCTTGAGGGAACAACAATCATTCATTAGATTGCTCCTGTACATAAATTAACTCAAATTAACTCATTAATGAGGTGAAATATTAAGATATTATTAACTACTTTTCTAGAGCTTCTATCTCTCAAATTGTTATAAACCATATTTAAAGGTCTTGCGAAATAAATATTTAACTAAAGAAAGAAGGGGAAGAAACATACCAATTCCATGGTCCAACATCACTCCCCAGCTTACCTTTCTACATTTCCTCATGCAAAGAGATGATGAACATGTACAATTGTTGAAGAATAATCTAGGTAAGATTCTTCACCATAATACTGAAACCCATTTCTCTTTTGGAATTCCTTGAAGACCATAGTTTATCTTCTTCAAAGAGCTCATATTCAGGTTTGCAAACATATGAAGGGTACCAGATGATAGGGCATCTATACTTGCAACCAATTGTTGGTTTGTGTTATATTCTTTCCATGACTAGGCCCCCTCATTAACTAGGGCGGCGGAGCCCCCCCCCTTCGTTGTGCCAATTGCGTAGTGAGGGGGTCACAGCGGGGTGGGTATCCCCCTTCTATAAGGTCTGGGGCAGCGCCTTGGGGAAATTTTTTTGGGACCCTATATTAGGTGGGGTGAACCTACCTATGGTTTTGTGCATGGTTTTGGGTGCAATGGTTTTTAGCTCCATGGTATTGGATGCTTTGGCATGTATAAATATGTAGTGTAACATTGAAAGGAACATAATGAAAAATTGAGCTAGTAGTCCCAGGGTTGGGATCCAGGGGAAATTCTCTGTGTATATGTGTTGAATGTGTTCTACTCTCACATTGTTTATTTTTTGTTATTAGAATTTGTATGCAGGTAATTTCTATAAGGGGTTAAAACCTACATTCGGTATCGAAGTTGTTTTGGCTTAAAGGGGACTCCTTTGTTCTTAAGGGGTTTCGCTCGGGCCTGTGGTAGACCCTGTTCAGTGGGAGATCTAGGGGATCGATTGTAGTGGTGAAAGAAGATAGCGAGCAGTGGAACGATAGAGATTGAGATAATTAATGGTCAGAGTTTTGAGTTGTGAAAACTCAAGATGGAGGATCTGTTGGTGGACAAATCAATGGATCACTGTAGATCTAGGTACTAAACCAATAGGAATGTCTGATGAAGACTGGAATAAGTTTGATCAGAAGGCAAAGACCACAATATGATTATGTTTCTTAGATTCAGTATTGCTAAATGTATCTGGGGAAGCTATGATGAAGGCTTTGTGGGACAAGCTAGGGACTTTGTACCAATCCAAGTCTGTGGTGAATAAACTGTTCCTACGGAAAAAGATGTATAACCTGAGGATTAAAGATGGAGACTCAGTGATAGAGCATCTGAACTCATTTAATACTTTGGTAAGTCAGTTATTATTTGTTGATATTAAAATTTCATATGAAGATAAGTGCATCATTTTTTTGTGTTCTCTACCAGATTCATGGGATATTCTGGTTATTGCAATATGTAGCAATGCAACTTCCTTGCAATTTGATGAAATAGTCTCATCCTTGTTGACAGAGGAGATGAGACGAAAAAATATGGAGAGCTAGAATGGTGATGCCCTATCTGTATGAGGATGGTCTGAGAACAGAAACAAAAATAAGTCATCAAGTGGGAGATCTCAATCTAGAGGGATATCTAAATCTCCAGGAAAACTTGTAAAGGTGGTGTGCTAGAAGTGTGAAAAGGAATGACACTACAAAAGGGACTGTAAATCTAGAACTCTTAAAAAAGGAAAGGGATTTGATGATGCTCCTTCTTTAGAGGCGAAAATCACCTCAGATGAAGGTGGGGATGTGTACTTCGCTTCTTCAAGTACACATGTAGATCATGAGGGATGGTTGACTAACTCAGGTGCATCCTTTCACTTCACTCCCCATAGAGAGTGGTTCTGAAAGTATGAGAAATATGATGGTGGTGATATCTTCTTAGGGGATGATATGAAGGCTAGAATCATTGGCTGTAGAAAAGTAAAGTTAAAGTTGCAAGGTGGAAGGTTAGAACACTTCCAGGTGTTCTGCATATTTTTGCATTGGCCAGAAAACTGATTTCTATAAGCAAGCTGGATGATGCAGGTGAAAAAACAATGTTCGAGAAAGATACTTGCAAGATGGTCAGCGCATCACTCGTATTGATGCAGGGGGTTTGGCTTGGAACTTTGTACAAGATGCAAGGTAGCACTATTATTGATGGGTGCAACAGTTCTGTGGTTCCTAAAGTGGAGCAGAAAATCTTGTGGTCTCTCGATAAAAGGCCATGCTATGGCATCAAAGGCTTGGACATATTAGAGAGAAGGGCCTTCAAATACTTTATGGTAAAGGTATGGTATAAGGTATAACTAACATCTCTCTGGATTTTGATTTCTATGAAAATTGTGTATATGGGAAGAAAAATTGGGTGAGTTTCCTCTCTGGTGGTAAGAGAGTGAATCAAATATTAGAGCTTCTACACAGTGATGTGTTTAGACCTGCGAAGGTTCCATCACTGGGTAAGTATATCTACTATGTATCATTTATAGATGAATTCTCAAGGAATGCATGGATATATTTCCTCAAGAATAAATCTAAAGTCTTTGACAGGTTTAAAGAATTTAAGGCTCTGGTGGAAAACTGGACAAAGAAGAAGATAAAGGTGTTGAGGACAGATAACTATGGAGAGTTTTGTAACAAGGAATTTGAATAATTCTGTAATAAGTGTGGTATAGCATGACATAAGACTACTCCATACACACCTAAGCAAAATGGAGTTGTAGAAATAATGAACAAGACGTTGATGGGAAGGGCAGGAAGCATGCTCAGTGGTGTCAGGTTAGGACAAGAATTATGGGTAGAGACAATGGAGACAACATGTTACCTGGTCAACAAATCACGTTCATCAATGTTGGAGGATAAGACTCCACAAGAGGTAGGGACTGGTATGAAATCCACTCTTTCACATATGAGGGTTTTTGGATGTGATGCACATGTACATGTTCCAAAGGAGAAAAGAACAAAGTTGGATAGTAAATCTGAAAAGTGCATCTTTATTAGGTATAAGGATGGTTTAAAGGGTTATAAGCTTTCAAACCCAGTAACAAATAAGGTTTTGTACAATTGAGATGTGTTGTTCAAAGGGGTGAAAAATGTTATTAAACATGAAGCCCCATCAAAGCAACCTGAGAAGATAGAGTTTGAGCTAAAGGAGGAAGAGTCAAACTCTACAGTAGAAGAGGAATAAGAAGATGAAGAGCCACAAACTCCCGCTGTGAGAAGGTTAGTTCGAGAAACAAGGCAGCTAGAAAGGTGTAGTCCATCTCATTTCTATTCACATTTTGCTTTATCTATTACTAATGATGATCCCAGAATTGTGAAGGAAGCAGTAGATTTAGAGGATGCAAAACTCTACAAGGAGGCCATGGTTGATGAAATGGCATCTTTGCACAAAAATAAGGCTTGGGACTTGGTGAAGTTTTCAGCTGGAAGGAAACCCATTTGCAGCAAATGGATGTTCAAGAAGAAGACAAATGTATAAGGAAAGGTGGAGAAATACAAAGCTCGACTGGTAGAAAAAGGTTATTCTGAGGTGTCAGGAATTGATTTTGGTGATATTTTTTCTCCTGTTGCTAAGGTAGCTTCTATTATATTACTTTTATCTGTTGTTGTTGGTTTTGATTTTGAGGTAGAACAGATGGATGTGAAGACAACATTTCTTCATGAGGACTTGGAAGAAGAGATCTACATGAAGCAACCTAAAGTCTTTGTGGTGAAGGGTAAGGAAGAACCGGTATGCAAGTTAAAGATGTCCCTGTATGGGCTAAACTAGTCACCAAGGATGTGGTATCATAAATTTTATACATGTATATAGGGACTTGGCTTCACTAGAAGAAAAGAAAATATTTGTGTGTATTTGAAATTAATTGGCGACCATGTTATTTATCTTCTCTTATATGTGGATTATATGTTGCTAATTGGAAATGACAAAGAAATTATCCAAGATTTGAAGACCCAATTGTCCTCTAAATTCGACATGAAAGATCTTGGTGCTGCAAACTATATTTTGGGCATGGAAATTAAAAGAGATCAGGAAAAGAGGAGCTCTGGTTAAACGAGAGGAGGTATGTGGAGACAATACTCTAAAGGTTTAATATGCAGGATAGTAAACAGGTGAAGATTCCTATTCATGTTGGTGTAAAGTTATCTATTGAACAATGTCCCAAGACACAAGAAGAGGAAGAGGACATGTCCCGTCTTCCATATGCAAGTACAGTCAGTAGCTTGATGTATGTGATGGTCTGTACTATACCATACATTGCACATGCAGTGGGAGTATTATGCAGGTTTATGTCAAAACCAGGAAATGAGCATTGGACAACAATGAAGCAGGTTTTTACGTATTTCCGTAGAACTAGTGATTATGGTTTGTGCTACCAAGGAAGAACATGATTAGACAATTCGTGGCTTTGTTGATGCAAACATGGCTAGAGATCTAGATCACAGAAGATCTACAAGTGGGTATGTGTTTAACCTATTTGGAGGTGCAGTCAATTGGATGAGTAAGAAACAATATATAGTGGCACTATCAACTACAGAGGCAGAATACATGGTAGCCACTCATGCAAGCAAGGAAGCAGTTTCATTGTAGACATTATGTTCAAGTATGGGGTTAGTATAGGGATCTATAAGGATAGGATGTTATAGCTAAAGTGTAATTTTCTTGGCAAAGAACCCTGCTTACTATTCAAATACAAAGCACAATGATTTCTAGTATCACTTTGTGAGGGATATGATAGAATAAAAAAAGGTGTTTCTGTTAAAGGTGGACACTATGATGAATACTGCAGATGCATTGAAAAATCTGTTAGCTTTGAGAAGTTCTCTTGGTATAGAGAAATAATGGGTGTTGCAGGGCCAGATAAATGACTAAACTCTCTTATGTATCCTTGTTGAAAGAAAACAACAAGTGGGAGAATGGTGAGTTGTGTTATATTCTTTCCATGATTAGCCCTCCTGGTTAACCAGGGGGTTAGAGGGTGGGTAGAGGCCCCCATTTGTTGTGGCAATTTTGCAGTGGGGGTGTCACGGGGGGGGCAGGAGCCCCCCCTATCCAGGGGATTTGAGGGTAGCGGGTAGCCCCCTCTACGAGGTCTGTGGAAGCACCCCAGGGAAATTGTTTAGGGACCCTATATTAGGTGGGGCAAACATACCTATGGTTTTGTGCAAGGTTTGGGTGTGATGGCTTTTTGTTCCATGGTATTAGATGCTTCGGCATGTATAAATATGTATTGTAACATTGAAAGGAACATAATGAAAAATCAAGCTAGTAGTCCCAGTTTTGGGATCTAGGGTAAAATCTCTATGTATGTGTTTTTTATGTGTTAAGCTCTCACATTGTTTATTTTTTGTTCTTAGAATTCCTATGCAGGTAATTTTTGTATGGGGTTAGGTCCTTCAGATAGGACAAAATGAGCATACTCTCGTACTCTACTGGTTGCTGCCTGAACTTTTCGGTAATTAAATCGTTACCTATTTTTCACCTCACTGGAGTACATATTCTATCTTTGTTTGGCTGCACAAAGATGTTTTGTGTTGATTTTCGAAAAAAATTCCAAACCAACCTGAAGAACATCATTATGCATAGGTGCAAGAGAAGGAACAACACCTGGCTATTCCAAAAATATCTTATGTTTAATGAGGGTGTGCAAAGGGTTCCTTGGTTCCCATCTGACCCAAAGGTTAAGACCATTTTCCCTTTTTCGGTATATGTCATGAGATTTTGACCATTAATTTAATTTTTGGCAAAAGATATAAAGGCCTGGAATTGCACATCACCAATAAAAGGGGTAGGATTTTCATCGCTCTTGTCCTCTAAGAAAAAATTATGCATGTATAGTTTGCACAAAAAGTATTTTACATGCTCATCTTGTTGTTGAAAATATTTAATGAAATCATAGACAATAATAAAATCATAGGGTTTTCCAGACCAGACAAATTTAATTTTAAGCAATCGATATCATTCAATTAAGAACATAGCATAATTATTTGTGCACTTACAAGAGAGAGCATCAGAGTAAATGGAGAAAACCTCCTTGATTTGTGCTAATGCTTTCTAAAGTTGGCGATACACCATTTCTATATTGTTCTTTGCTATAATGAGCTTAGCATAGGTCTCATCCTCATTGATGGATAATGATTTAAAATTCTATAATAAATCATGTTGTTCCTTATATGGTATCACTTCTCCTTAGTACCGACTCAGAATATGTTTTTGTTCCTCCAGTCTTTTATTCAACACCTAGATAGTAACATCGATGATCAACGGAGTGTATGGTGGTACAATTGATGTCTTAGTGTCTCTATTAATAGAAACCAATAATTCTATTTGAATGGTTTCTGCAGCTGTCATCACATTAGAACTCAAATCAGTCTGGGTTTCTGCAAAAACAAGGGGGGACCCTTCTGTCTAGGTTTCAATAGAGGTGAAAAAGTTTTCAGTTCTCACTTCAAATATTCGAGTTTCATGTCTTCTATTGTTCCTTAGCTAGCTTTTTAAGTTGTTTCACCTTCCTTTGTAGCCTATGCTTTTCCTGCTTTAGCAACCTTATTTGATGGCCATTTTTCCTTTTTTTTATGTTTAGAACGCTTTTCAGTTTGTACAATCGAGGTGGAAGGAAAAGCAACCATATTTTTAGGCTCCTCAATTGTAGTTGCTTCAACTACAGGAAAAATTACAGGGCCTACAAGGACCTTATCAAATTGAAGTGTATCAATAAGGTCAACCCTCATCTTTGGGAGTCAAATGATGGAAACACTACTTATTCATAGGGGGAGCCTATTTCCATAATAGTTTCAACGGATTTTCCTGATTGTTCCTAAATAGAAGGGTTCCTAGGGTCTTCTAGGGATTGCAACACTAGAGTAGCATTGGATTTGGGAGGAGAGGCCAAAAAATAGGGCGTTGGAGCTCGTTCATATGGAAACTTTGAAAAACATGCGCCTTCATGAATATTAAAAAATGGCCCCATGTTTTCTAGCATTTGGGCTATCTCCTCCTCATGAATTTTAAGTGAATTGTCCTCATATGCTTCTTGAACTTCAGGAGACTTCTGGGATATATTTTCCTCTGCCATATATTTGCTAGGGTTTGAGGGATTTCTTGCTTTAACCAATCTATTTAATCTTCTACATTTGACAAGTAAGGATACTAGAAGATAAGTTATCCTCTTCTCGACCCTACTCGGTTTCTGAGAGACCGAGGTCTAAACTTGTTCCTGCAAGACCCTCTCAGCTTCTAGCTTCTCAAGTTCTATAATATGTGTTTCAATTTGGGATGACATCTCATCATTTTGGAAAAAATTATTCAAAATCATCTATGCATAGTTTAATTCCATTCTCGCTATTAATTTCATGAGGTAATGATGACTGACTACTGAATTCTAATCCTTATCTTTTCTAATTAACATCTATCTCATGCAGAAGATAATTTAAAAGGAAAGGTAGATTTGTAGTTACCTTTTGTGCCAATATTGCTAACATCTTCGAATTTCGTGGTCTCACTACATCATACCGACCGTCATAGGTAATGTATTTATGTACTACCTCTGCGAACTCTTGCCATGGTTCTAGAAATGAATCCAGGTGTGAACCTTTTTCTTTTCGAACCATTTCTTCACTAGGGTCGATAAAAATAGACATAGCACCTTGCAACCCAGTATGCCTATCTATCAACTTCTTTCCTTCCATGGAGATGCATGTGACTTCTGCTAAGACTGTCTCATTCATTAGTATTTGTCTACCATTAACTATTGTTACTCCTTTGTTCATGTTATACAGAAATTCCAAGGTAACCAAATTGTCAAATCCTTGTAGCCTAGAGAAATACTTAGTCAAACCTAGTTCTAGAATTCTCAATGCATGTTCAGAGGCTCAAAGTTGAGCTAGCTCAATTTGGATTGATCTGCCACCCATAATTTATGTTTCTCAAGAAAATATTTGGAAGCTACGTATAGAGTTTTAGCCAACAACTTGCAGAAAAAATAGAAATATGTAACTATGATCTCAATATAACATATGAAAATAGAATTACTATAATGATTATTGATCCTTGTTAATTGTGTCGGTATCATGTCATGCATGTGATTTTTCACTTTCCCTCAATGACAAGGTGGACCATGATCATTGGTGATATGGGAAATCGACGATATATTAATGCATTTAGTTACCATAATGGGGAATGGTCAAATTGGATAGTTTCACTTAGCCTACTAATGAGGCATATTTAATGTCAAGATATGGTGATTCATGAATATCTTTATGGCGTTCAAAACATAAAATAAATATAGATCATGTGAAAGATAAATTTTCACCATAAGGTTACCCTTTGAAGAGAGAATAAATAGATTTAGAAATGTCCTTTTATAAAAATAAATATGCAATCCCAATATCTAAAGATAAAGATTTTTTCACATAGGATTTAAATTACCACCTAAGTTATTGTAATAGATTTCCAAATTAATTTCGATGATTCCTCCTTTATTTACTAAATAGTGAAGTAAAAATCACAAAGTATTGATATGGTGATTCCAATTATACTTCAATACCACAGGGAGAGCCTGTACTGCGAGTAGGTGTCCATAGCCTCAACAAGGTTTCCTTTCCACCCCTTGATATGTCAGTATCCCATTCACTAAAAAGTCATGATTTTTTGAAACTTTCTCCAAATACCATTGTTATGGCGTGGTGACCAGTTGGTAAGAATTCCATTCACCAAATGTTAACAAAGTGAACAAGCCAGCTCCTGATAAGACTTCTTGTCCTTTTGACTAAAATTTCAAAGGCCATTACCCCAGCTTGGTGACCATAATGGTAATGTCATTCTGTTAATTCTTATGATCATGGTAGGTTGGCTCGTGATGGGACCTCTTATTCTTTTGAGAAAAAAATATATCCTTAATTTCTTTATTTTGTAAGTTTTTCTTCCTTTCCTTTGTATGAAAAATTGTTAAACGGGGGTGGCTCATCATCTCCTTAATTGTTAGGTATGGTGTAAGAAGCATTGTGACAAATTTTCCATTTTAAGTTGTGATTTTCTTTACCACAAAATTGTGTTTGAAGTAAATCACCAATATATATGGATAAGAGAAAAAAACTAATTTGGTGGTAATTGAGATAATATATCATGAACAATTTATGTTACTTACAATATTAGGATTGGTAGAATTTTTATTTTGATGGGGTTTCCAAAATCAAATAAGATATTCTTCATAAGGTAATTTTTGGAGTAATATAATATTTATCACCATGAAAATAAAATAATGCTTCGAAACCATAAAGAAAATCGCATAGTTATAAGGGAACAATAGCTACAGACAAAGGAACAATGGTCATGTCCAAAGGGAATGGCAGCCACTATGAAAGGTAATAGTGGTTGTGACAAGGGGAAGCAACAATTGTGATAAAAAGGAACAACAACCGCTATAAAAGGAAACAATGTTGGTAGAATGACAAGTCATGCTGCAATGGAACAACAACCATGGACAAAGGAACAATAGTTGTACCCAAAGGAACAACATCATTAGAATGGCAAGTCATGTGGAAATGGAACAACAACCGTGACAAAAGGAATGAAAGTTGTACCCAAAGGGACAACAACTATGATAAAGAAAATGGTGCCCATTCTTAAGGGAACGACCATTGTGATCAAGGGAGCAACAACTGTAATGAAGAGGTATTGGTAATGACATTATTTTCACTCTGTAATTTAATAAGGCTATGAAATAATTACAAAAGTAGCCAGAAAACCACTTTGTGAGTTGGGAATCTAGCCCTTCCAACTCTAGAGAGGGATCTCTCTATTTGATTTAGCTATGTTCTTCTGAATATATTAGGCTAGCTATTAGGTTTAGTTTTTGGACTTTAGAATTAAGTTGGGTTGAAATAAGGAAGATAAGCCATTGGGCAATGGAGTCACAGGTTGAGTTCAATCAAAACAGGTTCTACAGGCAACTACAGAGTAGGATATGCACCTTTGTAACACACTTAAGGTTGAGGTGTTGTTTAGAAGAAAATATAAGGGAATCATATTATACCAGAGTAATTAAGGATTTAGATATTAATCATTAATCATAAATCATTGAGATTATTACTAAGCTGGAAGTAGAGTGCATTTTGCAACAAATTTCATTCTTTTACATCTTTAGGATAATCCAAAAATCAATGAATAACATATGAAAACAGTGAAGACAAAGATGCAAAGATAAATTCACTTCACCAACGTAAGTGACATGAGAATCCTATAATTTATGCAACTATATCATTGTATTTTGATCAAATGAGGCTCTATGAGATGCTTTACATCAATGAGGCCTTCTCAAAAAAAGTTCCAACCCTTAATGTTTCAAAGTTTAAAGTATTAATAGGTGAATTTTTTTACAATAACTTGAGAAATAGAACTATATAATAACTAACCACATTTTTTTCCTCATATTTACATAAAATAGTGATTCTAATTCATCACTAAGTGACTGAATCCCTCGTCAAAAGGTCAAAAGAACAGGTTCAATGCCCTAGAAACTAAATGCAAAAAAACAGGGATTGCATTTACTAAACCAAAACTAACTTGAAACAACTAGATAGATGCTAATTAATGCTAGTACATCCTTATATTTCATCCTATTACATGTCTCCATCTCTCAACTACTTCAGATTCCACCTTTTCTTTCAAAACAATCGAAATCTGGACAATGACTAGGATAATTGTCATGTCATTTTTCCCGTAACAACTGTAAAAATGGGTCTCCTTGTTACCCTCATAACTTTCAAAATGTATGACCGGTGTAAACAGTGAAGGAGGTTATTGCAAATGAATATTTTTTTTGAAATAAACTTGTTCAAAATAGCAACAAGAAATGCTAAAAATAGAAGTGCTAAAATTAGCGCTACTATAAAATAGCATTTCAGGATACATTCCAATTTTAGTTAGTCCCTAAACTAAAATTGAGAATTAAAATTTGAATTTGATCTTAGCAGTTGTTTGCAAAATAATTAATTAATTCATTTTGAGTTAATTAGTTGTAGAAAATCAAACATGAAGTCTATGTGAAGACATGCAACAATTTCTCCATTGATTGAGAAAGTTACCCCTTGATTAAAGGAGATCAAGATGAGTTGTACTTTGAGTTGTATTTAGTTAGCTCAATTAACCGAGTCAAGTCTGGTTAGATTAGTTCAAATAGTTTTTTGAACTAATTGTGAGTTCAGTTAGTTAATAAATGCATGCATGTAAAGTTGCACTTCATATAACTAAATATTCTCTCATAAATAACTCATGCATGTTAGTTCAGACAAAGACCCAGTTGAGATCAGATGATGGGACAATGTACTATTAGTTGTAGGAATATTCCATGGAGGATATCTTTTGCATGTAGAAGGAATTCATTCCTTGGAGATTGCGTGATTACTGGTGGGTTTTTCTATCACTGAAAAAGTTTTTAAAAAATTTTGGACAACCCGCATGGTTCCTAAGTTTTTGTGTTAGACATGGTCAAGTCATTTTTATGTTTCTAGAGTCTAAATCATAGGGTTAGAGTCTCATTTCCATCATCAAATAAATATCAACAACCTTGCCTTTACCCTTATGGATCCCATATCATGTTTTAAGTTTCATGTGTCTGGTCATTTCAAAAAATTGAACACGCTACAAAACTATCTAGGAATTTTCATAGTGCAAAGTCCTAAAATTACACTACCTGCACTAAGAAATCGAGGATTCATAGGTAGGATTTTTCATAGCGGAAAACCCCAAATTTACATTGGATGCGCTATGAAATCAGAGATTCATGATCAATCATGTATAGCTGTCAAATCCACCAGAATCCATTAAATTTTCATCATAAAGTGTCAGTCCACGAACCTTTCCTCTCACATGCAATCATTCATATCCATCATTAGATTCGTTAGGGGTCATTTGTTCATAGTCATTTCAAATTTCGAAAAAACGGTTAGTTGATCTTGTTCATATTCATGTTGATCTTGGTCATATTCATGCAAGAGACACTTGGTGTTGTTCTTAGTCCGAGTAAACAAGCCTAGGGTGAGCAGAAACTAGAGTTCTTCTGGAGGGTTCAAATGAGGTAGCTCTTCATCAAATTCAAGTGAGCTATTTCCTAAGTTAAGCAAGCCAGTTTTCCTCTAGGTTTTCTATCCTCAGGGATTTCAAAGGAGAAATGTCGGAAGAAAGAAGAAATCGCAGGTCAGGTCGATGTCTGAGAACTGAACCTGAAGGCTTAGATGTTCTCATGAAGGATAACAGTTGAAGAAGCCTTCAAAAAAGTAAGTTGCTGGAGGTTCTGTGAAAAGCTACAGGGAGGACATAGCCAAGTGGCCAAGGAATTTTCTCTAAATTTTACAGGTTTAAATACAAATATTGGAGATTTAGATTTGCCAATTTCTCCTAAAGTTATATCTTTAGTGACAGAAATTCCTAGAGGTCAAGAAATGTGGTTTAAGAATTTCAATTTTGAAATGGCACCATGCAAGATATTCTTGAAGCCAGAATATGTAGACAGAGATTTAACTAAAGCAGCTCCAAGGGGTTATGTCAAAGATATATATGCCAACCTACTCTCATGCATGTTAGGATATTCCGACATATAGGAATAGTTAAGTTCAACTTGGTCTAGCATAGAGTTAGGTATAGAGTTAGGTAAAGTGTGTTTCTTTACCGTTGTACATTTTGTAACTTACAATCCGACAGTCACGATATGTAGTGATCTGACGGTTCATTCTCTCCTCGGTATTACCGACACTTGATGCGTGGCTTGACACCCGATTGGTCCATGAATTCTATTTAAAGCGCATGGAGGGTCATTTGTAGGTTAACCATGCATGAGGGAAGCTTATGTAAATTTTCATTCTTTTATTAATAAATTGCCTGTAGT
>APFE031634967.1:0-16955 GCA_000404065.3 Pinus taeda
AAAATATGATAATCTAAGTTTTTTTTTCTCTCACAATTTACATGACAAATCATTTAAGTGATTATGGACCTATCATGTTTGTACATGTACGAAAATATGATTATCAAGTAGAATGGTTTCCACCCTAAATCTTGGAAGACAATATTGGTCTATAAGAAGGCTTCATGTAAGAATGAATTATTTATAATCAAATTGTTTTCTATTATGCCATCATTTTGAATGAAGAGGAAGATCAACTAGTTTAGTAATCAAATAAGGTTATAAGTATTCTAATTGCAAAACTGGGGTATGGAGTTGCTTTTTCTTTTGATGAGTAAGGTGATGGTAAATGATTGTGGTTGATTTTTTTGGAAATGGAAAAGTAAAAAAACAATAATTTTGTGTGGATAGTAATGAGAAACAATGTTTTGACATAGGATGAAAGAAAGCAAAAAAAGAAAAACAAAATGGATAAAGAGGATTAAAGAAATGATTCACAAAGAATTAATGAATTTTTTTTTTTTTTTTTTTTTCTATATTTTGCAAGTGTGTTAAGAAGTTCTTGGAATTTTGAAATGGTTTTCAGAATTATTGGGCACCATTAAAATATGAGGTAATTGATACATAATAAGCTGGTTATATCTTTTATTGGGCTAACTTCTTATGTTCTTTATAATTATGGCTTTATAAAAATTAGTTATATCTTTTACTAAGCTAACCTCTTATGTTCTTCATAATTATGGCTTTATAAAAATTGGGCGCTATTTTAAAAGTACAAAAGGCAACCCAAGTTTGGTCACAAATGATTTCCTTGACTTTTACCAAAAGAAAGAAGGATAATGTGATCCCTATAACTAAGTCTCTACATCGTCCTATTTTTAAACATAATTTACTTTGGAATTTTTTTTAGAGTGTTTTAAGCTAAAAGAATGAAGCCTAATGTGGTCCCTATAGTTAAGTCTCAACATGCTCCCAAATTTAAACACAACTTATCTTGGATTTTTTATAGAGAATTTTGAGTTAAAATAAAGAAGGATAATGTGGTCCCTATAGGTGAGTGTCACCATGGTCTCAATTTTAAACATAATTTACCTTGGAGTTTTTCAATAGAGCATTACCTTGGAGTTTTTACTACAACATGTCAATGGTTCCAGGTCTTTGTGGACTTAGTATTATGTTCATTTAGATACGCATCATTATTATTTGATAAAGCTAACAAAAAGTTGAGGAACCTACACGTCATTATTATTTGATAAAGCTAGTACAAAGTTGAGGAACCAATACCCATGAATTAGTAGCTCTTTGAAATTCCTTTTATTTTGAGAAAAATAAAAGACATTGGTCTTTAATGGTGTTGAGGATTCTAAAGTTATAATAGATTGATTCATTGGATCACTACAATTAAAATATTAGTCTTATTATCTTTCAAACTTCAAATATGAGAGTTGTAGAAATGAATTAGTAGCTCTTTGAAATTCCTTTTATTTTGAGAAAAATAAAAGACATTGGCCTTTAAAGGTGTTGAGGATTCTAAAGTTGTAATAGATTGATTCATTGGATCACTATAGTTAAATTAGTAGTTTTATTATTTTGACAGCTACAAATATGAGAGATGTAAGTGTGTGTCTTCATTGAGCATATTTATCATGATTTAGAAGATTGAGATGATTAAGTGTTTTCTAGATTCAATTAATTTTATTTAAAATGTTAAATCAAAAATTAATTATTACTCTATTAATTAATTTGTATTTTAAAAAGTGTCTTCATAAAATGTAAGTGCTTATTATTCTAAATTTATATAACAATTGGTATGGTTTACTATTAAATAAAAAAAAAAACAAATTTAAATAATATTTTAGAATTATTTTAAATGATTGTTTATTGTAAAAAACCCATTTATGTTTTAAATAAAAATAAAAACAATAAGAATAATAACATTAAAAAGTCAATATAATTATTAAATTTCCAATACAATTTAAAATTCTATTTTAGAAATTTAAATTTAACCATTAACAACTAAACATCAATATATTAAAAGAGAATTAAACTCATCAATATATTAAAAGAGAATTAATTAAGTTATATAAAGTATTGAATTTTTTTTAATAAAATTGAAAAAAAAAATGATTTTTAATTATATATAAAATTTATAAAACATTAAATCATATAATTGTATTATTAAGTGTTCAATTAAGAATAAATTATAAATAATATGTTAATAATAAATATAATAATTTATAACATATAAATATTGCTTTAGTTTTGAAATGTAAATTAATTATGGAAAAATCAAATAAAACTTAGTGCTAGTGCGCATTACTCAACTTTTTATTTTTTGTTTCTTTCTTTTATTTGTCAAAAATGGATAAGGTTCAAGAGGACCCCATCTCACCCCATAACCCCCTCCAGACATAGTTGAATTTAATGCCCTTCTTGCTAGAGGGCCACTTTTCTAGAAGGTTGAATCCTCAAAATTTGTGAAGAATATCAACAACATTCCAAAGGTGGAGGTTCACACTTCAATCTAAATCAATGACCCTGAAGCTTGCAGATAGGAGGATTATTTGTCATTTTATGGGCTTATGACCCTTTTTGAGATCCATGCGGGCATGGATCAATGAGAACTAGATATCCAAGATTAAAAATAAGGTTTCAATGTCATTTTATTGACAATTGATTTACACCTTCCTATATGAAGGAAAAGCAAATTGGGATCTCATCTTTAGGAATAATCCCTAATTCATGGGAGGGCCAAGGGTTGTATCTAGATCATTGGAGTCCAGATTTTAATCATGAATGTGATGTTCCAACAAAAGTCTCAGTATGGGTTAAACTTCTCTTCTTCCTACTACATTGTTGGAATGAAGAAATTTTTAAGAGTATAGGAAATATTCTTAGCAAATACATCAACCGAGATAAGCCACAGGAAGGGTTACAAACTTGCACCAAGATCTATGTGGAGGTGGAGCTAGACAAGTGTTTACCAACAGTAATAAATATAAACCTAGATAATTGATCTCATATACAAGAAGTTGATTACAATCAAATTCCATTTAAATGCAAATTTTTCCATGAATATAGCCATTTCACACGTGATTGTAATAAGAAGGCAGAAGAGAAGCTAAAGTAGAGTAATGATGAATAATAATGGTAGCAATATAATAGGAGAAGAGACCTCACAAGGATGAACAACCAAGCTCCTCCTTAAGCGACAACAAGGCAGAAAGGGTAAGGGCCCATGTCTCCAACAAGGTAAGGGTCAATGCCTGAAGATGGAACCTCTACTATTAATAAAAATAGATCCCTATATCCAAACAATAGCTTCGATATCTTGAAACATTTTCTACAAGAATGGGAAATCCTAACTACTAAAATGATGATGGGGAAGGCCCGAAGGCCCACTAAGCCCTCTTATCTTGTAGCACCAGAAGGGATGCTCCCTTAGAGGAAGCCTCTATGGAGACTCAAGGGGAGGATATAGGTTCATAAGAAGAATAATTCCACTCCCCCAAGGCCCTAAAAACTTGGGGTTCAAGGTTACCAACAAGATTTGTAGATGAAAAATCAGATGCGAACAGGGAAAAGGAAATAAATCATTCACGGAGAAAAGTACGGAAGAAGACAAATTGATAGCTCCGGAATGAAAAAAAGTTATTAAAAAAAAGAAAAGGAAATGGGTACCCAAACAATAATTGATCCATCCAAAATGGTCAGTATAAATGTCAATAAAAACATCCCTAGCCTCCATTCCAGATGTAGCAAATCACACAATAAATAATGAAATTCCTCTTTTGGAATTGCAGGGGGTTAGGCTCCGATAAATAGATGTCTAAATTTAAATCTATAATAAAAAATGAAATGTTGGCCATCCTCTTGCTACATGAGACAAATATGGGGGAACAAGAGACCCTCCAAAAGTTTTCAAAAATTTGTAAGAATTCTGAGCTTAGAGTGATTGGATCACATGGGGCTTCTAGGGGGCTCTAAATTTGGTCTACCTCTATTTTCAAGTTGATTGACTCACATTTGGTGCCTCATTGGTTGATGGTTCACTTGCTTCATCTCCCATCAAACAAGGAACTTATTGTTGTTAATGTATATGTGCATGTTCACCCCCACCGTGGGTGCCAATGTAGTCTTCCAATTGACAAGACTGCTCTGGTCAACTTGGCTCTCCATGTGGGGGGTCATGCATCAACCATAGCTTAGTTGTATGCTCCATTAAATTCAATCATGCCTAAAGCTTTTACCTTTAATGCAATCCAATACCATAGTGTTTGGTTTATGATGGCGTGTGATGATTATAAGGCCATTCGACCTCAAGGTCAATTGTGTTGTCTTAATGCTCTAGCATGCAAAGATAGTATTCATTCATTTGGTTTCATGGAGAATCAGAATATTCTTTAGGTTTCCATTCGGGCCATGGTGTGGGATAATTGTAATGTTGATCCTCCTCGCAATTCTCTGGCAGCTAGGATCGATGCCTACAATTGGGATTTTGCTCTCTTCGTTTGCATGGATGTTGGGGTTGGACGTCCATTAGTCGTGGTGAAATTCGTGACTTATAGAATTTATTTGGTTGCACAAAGGCCCAAATTCGGCACTAAGGCTTACCTTTCGAACTATTGGCAATTAGCTAATCAGTGGAGTTATTACATTGGGAGGCATGCAGGAATTTGAAGCAATTACTTTGGGTTCTTAGTCTTGTCGTGTTAGTGAAGAGCATAATATTTGTGTCACTGGTTCTGGGAGGCCATATAGTTTGTAAGAAGGTAGCTTGTCCATCACACTTAGAGCAGCGTAGAGGCTCGAGGCTCCAGGGTGTCGGGGAAGGAGTTCATGTTGTGTGTGATCATTGGACAGGGAAGGAGCACCTGCTGTGCATAGTCGAGGCTGAGGCATGTCAACGAAGGAGCTCCCATTGTGTGTGCTCAATGGGCCAAGGAGGGGTTCTTGTTATGTGTGTTTGTGGCTTATGGCTTGTATCTCGTGGCTTATGACTTATAGATTGTGACTCTCCGTAGCTGATTTATAGTCTCAAGTATTCCAAGCTCATTCAAGTAATTGGCCATCCCTTATGTGGCTTCTAGTTCATTTACATAGGATAGTTTCATGTTAAGCACATTTACTACTAGTTTTGTGGCTCTAGGCCAAAGTTCTGGTTTCTATGTATCATTATGCAAATCATTTTCACTCTTGCTTATGGTGTTGATAGACGTTTTAGTCAAACTAAGTATATGTAATATCAAGACCTTAAAATGGTGGTTTTGGGTTGGTTTCCCTGCAAGGCGTCCCTTAACACCATGTAGAATTGTTTTTACTTATTTTTATCAGTAATTAAATTTCGATCCTTACACAAAAAAATTATATGTGCCTATTCAACAGACAGAAAAGTTCAATTATTGAGTGTCTCTCCTAGACCTCAGAGGCTCCACTTGAAATCAAGATTGTATTATGGCATGGGATTTTAATAAAACCTACCATCCTTGGGCAAAAAAGGAGGATCCCATGTTTGAGATTATTTTGAAGAAATTTTAGAGGATCTCATTACTTAGATTGATCTAATAGTTATCAAGGTTAACAAATTTACTTGGAATAATGGTAGACTTGGCCTAGGGAATATTGTAGCCTACCTAGGAAGACTTTTAGTTTCATGTTCCTTTTTATCTCAAGACTTTCACATCTCCTCTAATATACTTCCCCGTGCAAGTTCAAACTCATCGACCAATTTCTCTTCAAGTATTGTAAACAGTATACTATGGGTCGTTTCCCTAAAGCTTCTCTCCTCTTTGGATCTAAAGGGAATATTTCTCAGATGGAAACATGGAGTAGGTGGGAAATTGGTTCTATAATTATCTTTTGGGGAAAAAAAGATCTAAAGTTATTCATTAAGCACATGATAAAAACAAATAATCAAGAAAGGAGGCCAAAATAAACATGCATAAATCAAATCTGGTAGATTCATGCTGCCAATGTAATTTCATTTCTGGTTAATTTCCTGTTGCAGGATATATTTGGGGTGGGAACAGACACCACTGCAAATATAGTGGAGTGGGCGATGGCAGAACTCATTCGCAATCTGAAGAAAATGAAACAAGCCCAGGCTGAGTTGGACCAGGTAGTTGGGCACAATGAAAGGGTGGAAGAAAGTGATACCGACAATATCCCTTATCTCCATTTCATGGTGAAAGATGTTTTGAGGCTGCACCCGGTGACTCTTTTTCTTATCCCACACAAAGCAGATAGTGATTGTGAGATTGAGGGATTCTTGATTCCCAAACAAACCTAGATAATCGTCAACATCTGGGCAATCGGAAGGCTCCTGACAATCTAGAATGAGCCATCGAAATTCATCCCTTAGAGATTTCTCGATGAAAATAATACAAGTGATATGGATTACAGGGGACAACACTTCGAGCTGATACCATTTGGAGCAGGAAGGAGAATGTGTGTGGCCCTTTTATTGGCGAGTTAGCTGATTCATATGGTATTGGCTTCTCTCGTCCATTCATTCGAGTGGGCACCTGTGAAGGGCATGAGTGCAGAAGAAGTGGATAGGACAGAGAAGTTCCGAATTACTATGGCGAAGCCTGTGCCACTAGAAATTATTCCCGTGCCACGCCTTCCACAGGATTGTTAAAATAAGATATGTCATTGTTAAAATAAGATAATTTCACTCACTGGAGATTGTATGCTGGCTAAACATAGAGTGTCAGTTAAGAGTGATTGAGTGGTTGAGTGTTGAGTCAAGTGATCGACTATTTTTAGATGTCAAAGTTAGTACCTAGTTGGAAAAGGATAAATACCCTTCACCAGGTTCATTGTAAGCATCATGTTTTCTATGATAAATAGAAGAGCATCAGCTCGTGCTTTATGTGTGAATTCATGCTTTGTCTCCTCCGCCTTTCTAACAAATTAGTATCACAGCGAGGAAAATTAGATTTGCATTAGTCTGTATGTAAGAGGAAAAATCCATCTTTTCTGGTGGTTTGGTTTGAGCATTAAGGTATCTTACAATTCTATACAGAGCACTATAATGCATTCAGGCTCAAGAGAAAGCAGCGTCAACAGTAAAAAAAATGTTAACGCAATTTAAATGCACGCAAATTACCTAAATTTTTTAATAACGCACTTCTCCCTATCGTGCACTCCTTTTAATCATAGCCACACTCAAAGAAAAACGTTAGAAATAACAGTTTCAAAATTTGAAGTCAAACATTCAGAACATTTATATATTTAGGAAGTCTTTGAAGTCTTTTATTAAAAGAGTGCATATTAAAAAACCAAAAGGGTTTTTATTAACAGATTTTATAAAGGATTTGGAGTCACGTAAAGTGGTTTTTAATTCGTTGGTGATTCTATAAAGGTGTTTTGTTTTAATATATAAAGATTTTTTTTATATGTACATTTTTTTTTCAAGTACTTTTTATAAAATAAAAAATTTAGGATTTTTATTGAAAGGGTATTTTTTTTGAAAAAGAATTTTACAAAAGAGAAATTTAGGGTTTTTTCAAAAATGTAATTTTGGAGAAAGATGATTTTCTCAAATTTCCAGCCCCAGTTCCTGACGTTTACATGGAAAGATTATGATGTGTGGGCCATTAAGATGGCGACCACGTTGCAGACAGATGATGTTTGGGACTATGTCCAGTTTGGGTTTTCAGAACCTAAGGATGAAGTAGAAGAACAAGCTCTCAATAATACGGAGAAGGAAAAATGGAGGAAAGACAAGAAGAAGAATGCACAAGAGTTGCAACTTATTCAGCAGAGAGTGGACCGAGCAGTTTTCTAGAAGATTATGATCACGTCTTCAACAAAAGTAGCACGAGACACTGTTTCGGGTGGAAGCACTCTAGGGCTTTGGGTTAGAACCCCAATAGAGCAAAAGCAAACTACAACAAGAAACACTCATACAACTCAAGGAAAATCCTTATATAATCAAATTACGTAAGAGCGACTGTACCTAGATTTCCTTCATTCGAGTAGTTCCCACAGGGTTCAGACCCTCTACAACTCCCGATGTTCTTCAAACCTAAAAATCATTCAATTCGAACATACATAGTAGTATAGAAGTAAAGCATATTCATGAAATTTACTTAATATCATATAAACAAATGATTGATCATACATCAAAACATCATTCATATATAAATTAAAACATAATTTGATGCATAAACATAGTTAATTTCAGAAACAAGACAACATTTATTTTATTGCAGTAAGCTATAAATAACATGGAGAGAATTCACCTGTGTCTTCTTCTTCCGGCTCCAAGCGGAACTGTCCTCCGGATTCGTCCTATCCCAGTCTTCAACAATATTCTTCAATAACAGACACCATGATATCTCAAGCAAAAGGAAGGATATCTATAATCAAGGAAACAAGTGGTTCCTGAAGCTTGGGGAAGTGCATGAGGCATAGGGATTCATCCGACTCAGTCAGGGATAATCTCAGTATAATAAATCTATCTCTTCTCCTCCCTTAAGGCCTTCCCATAGAAGTCTATTTATACTTCTCCCAATTAGTTTTTTAGTTGGGAAACAGTTGGGCCACAGGCAATAAGAGGTAATCAATAGGTAAAACCCGTGAACTCCACCCATAATTAAGGAAATTAAAATTTTTCAAGTGTTTTAATAGATATACATGGGTTGGGTATTGATTGACCTAAGTGTACATGCCTTTAGCTCAGGGAAAAGTAGCATACAGGGAATAAAACACTATTTTAATATATTTAGACCAAGTCTAGAAGGAGGGGTTTCCCTAGGCCATAAACCAAGCATCACAAATACCAAGAGTGGTAAATGGTGCTATAACAAATTCCCCCTAATATATGAGGTCAGAAGGGGTACGTGATGGCTGAAATGTATTAAGTGTATGGAAAGAATCATGCCAAGACTGAGAAGGACTTCACTAGAATTCAGCCTGCCAAGCCATCAAAAGAGATCAGAAAGAAATTGTTGTCTGAGGCGGGCATACCCATGCTTAGAGAAAGTAAAGAATGTCCCGAGATCAAGTACAAGCAGATCCAATATGAATACAAGTATAAAGAACTGAAAGTACATAATGGATCATCTGATCGTGATAAAAAAAAGTACGTGTCTAAATATCACATATAAGAAGACGATCAATGATGTTGAAGTATGAAGCTGATCACTGATGTCAAAAACTGATCCCAATAGTACCAAATGAACTTGATGGAATAAAATAATACTACATCACAACTCGGATGCCATCATATAAGATGTTGCTATGAAGAACTGTAACATATAAGGTGGATGGTGTAAACTAGCAGCAACAGGAGCAACTGACAAGTGAACCAAAAGATGTTCATGCAACCTGATGTCTTCACTGACCATTGTGGTACACTTCTGCATAATGGGAATGAATTATCTAAAGTCGACCATGTGAGAAATCATTTGATTACTTGTCATTGATATATACCGTTAACAAACACAATACTACTCACTGATAATGATAATGAGAGTCAAGGAACCTAGTACAATCTAACAAGTGTGAATAAATAATCTGAAGTTGAACACTTGAAAGAATCTATCAATCAAGAGAAAATTATGGTTTCCCATTGTCGAGAGCGAATGAATCTACCACTGATGACTGAAAACCCCAACGTATTGCGAAATGGACACTAGATCTTTGTCCCGGAGAAAATGAGTTGTAGTCGATAGGAAAATATTCGCTAGAAGGAAGGCATTAAGGCATCCTTCATGTGTGAAGGAAGGCACGAATCCCAATGTGTGATAATGAAAGCTGATGTCGAACACAAGGGAAACCACCCAGTCAAAGACCCATGATACTGATCAATGTTGACCATAAGGTGACCTATCAATAATGAAAATAAGTCTAGGGTGTGTCTCTAGGCCTACCCTCAGAGCAATATGTCGTAGTCGATAAGGACAAGACTCACCAACAAGAAGTCAATGGAGACCTTCGCAAACTGACATGAGCAAAGGACCAATATAGTTGATGTGATGACAAACATGACATTGACAACTACGGATGGCCAACTGAAAAATAGGTCAAGAGACACCACAGAGTGTCCGACTCAGGTTTACTTCCCTTGAACAAAAACACAACTCAATGAGGACTATATGACAGCATATCATAACTTTGTATAAGTTTGTTATGCAAGAGGCCTAAGAAAACTCTCCATATGATTGGAAGAGGTAACCAATCAAAGGAGTAATGACTCAATAACAAGGTTAAGGCTCACCTAAGTCAAAATAAATCCCACCCAAATGGAGGAGAGACTTTCTTTTGAGTTCTTTGTTGAACGACAACACAACTGACTCTAGCTGCCAACAAAATATGGAAATGTTGTCTGTTCCCACTTTTTTTTGTAATATATAATTTTTTTGTCTTTTTCTTTATGCTAGAAAAAGAATAAAAGAATGTTATAATACAGTGGAAAGAACAAGTGTCAGAGAAACATATGATCTAGTTCCTGGGAGGGGAACATTCCTATGCTCAATGCAGGGAGGAAAAAATGGTCAAGTACAGTCAAAGGGATGTTCTTTCCATGGGTAAATGGATGCGTCAAGTTGTAGAAGTTAAGTGATTGCATGGTTGATTTTTGCAGAAGACATGGTCAGATAAGTGTCTTAAACATGAGTCAAAGTGAGGCTGGCTCAAGGCCAAAAGGTGCAAATAGTCAAAATGCAATGCAGCAGTACAACTCAACACAAAAGAGTCTCTAGGGTAAAAGGCCAAAAATTATTGCGCAAGAAAGGAGAATGTGTCTTCAACACATTAGTCATGGTGCGACTAAAGAGGACTCCTGAGCCTACTCAACAATAGCAGCATGGGCAACCAATGTCAACGAGGTTCTAACTAAGATGCCCATGTAAAGGACAACTCTACCATCACATCATGATTTCAAAATTGGTGAGTGAAAATGGTTTTCTAACCAAGATACGATGGGGTTGACCCTATGGCTAATGTATCGCTCAATGGACACTAGTATGCAAGATGCAGCAGAAAATGGTTTTCCCTAACCTAAATTCTAGTGAGTGAATGATACCTGCCATGACGGGTCAGCGGTCATGGGACCGAACTAACATTTTGAAGAAGTCTCCAAAATATCCTGAAAAAGAAACCCACTCTCGACAATCCAAGCCCATAGGTCAAAAAATTCATGAGACAAAAATCAATTTTTGAAAAAATATTTTGCAATTTCAAAGTTATATAATGACTTTTGGACTCACAATTTTTTTCATTTTTGTTTGGAGCAAAGAGCTATGGAGAAAAATGAAGCAAGCTTTCCTCTGAACAATTGGACTATTCAAATCACCCCAAAGTCACCAGGTAATCCTCAAATCATACTTGTAATGTTTTATGATAGTTTTTAGAAGTCTTCTCAAATTTTTGATCGTGGGAAACTATACCCAAAAATCCAACTCTCCGTACACGCAGGTTGGATGTGATCTACCCATGTATACGACATCCCTATATGCAACTATGTGTAAAGCGAACCCGCGTGTACATGAGTTAAAGTTTCAACATAAAAACTAATGGTTGAAACTCCAATTTCTTACAGGATGACTATCACTTGGAGGGAAAGAGAGCATACCACTATTGATAATGAGGTAATGAATGACCAAAATGCACTAGATGCTCTGAGAGGCTATGGCTTATTGAAATTCTTCAAAATGACAAATATGAAAGCCAATACCTACTTGCTTGAACTTTTGATCCACTACTGGAGCACAGAGGATGATTCTTTCATGATAGACCAGATGCCTCTACGGATAGAGATCGAAGATATCTATGTTATTACCGGTCTCTCCCGAAGAGGGGAGGTCGTACATTCAACAGGTAGGATGATAGGTAAAATTTCAGTGGAAGACTATGTCCATATATATTGTCCTGGACATCCAGAGAATATTGGAAGTCAAATTCCAATAAAAAATGTGAAAATTTTATCTCTAAGGATTTTGATATTTACCATTGCACGGGTAAATGGGTCAGGTTCCCTGCATTAAGCGTCACGAGTATCTATGAGCCTAGCAGTGGAATTTCTTACCATAGTATTTGAATGGTGAACGCCTCTTCTGACGAACATGAAGAGCCAATTTACCTCTATACAGAAGGGTCAGCTGAAGAATTTTGGATATGGAACAATCTTGTGTTCATTCTTCTTCGAGAAGGTACCTGGGCTATGTCCCAAAGTATCAGTGTCCATCGACAGCCCTAGAGATCCACGAATGGGTAGATGGGTGGACTTGATGAAATTCCTTGGAGGCGGGGATGTGCCTAGAATGACTTTTGATGATGAGTTTTTCACCTGGTGAGATCAACATATCATCGCAGTCGATGACTACCCATATTTCGATATGGATTTCTAAGGAGATCCAGACTTAATGTTACCACCAAATGTGGCATGGGGAGACATAGGTAACATTTTTTTAAGTTTTTTTTGTGAATTTTTAATATTTTTGGATTTTTTAATATGAAATGAACTTAGAAAAAATATTTTTGATGAGACAAAATACTGAAAAAATGACCATGTTCCAGATGTGGGTCCAGTGAGACCAGATGGATTTCCAAGGCATAGGCATCATGAAAGAGGGGCTGAAGAGGAAGCAATTGAGACAGAGAGAGTCCTTTATATTGTTTAGAGAAACTTGGTCAGACTAACTCACCAGGTACCTATCATGGCCATAGAGGATCTACCTGAGGAGATGCAGCATCGTGTGGTAGGGGTACTGTAGGACTGGGTTCGAATACTTTGGTGTGTAGCCAAGGATATGGTTAACTTTTTAGCGTTCATCCTGAGCCAGGTCGATAGATAGATCTATGTATGACTGGACATGATTATGGGCATGGACCCAAATTTTGAGGGCATCTTGTCCCACCTTTGTATATTATTTTTTGAACACTCTATTTATATACAAGGGATTTTATGATATATATAATATATATATATAATATAGATAATATATATATATATATATATATATAATAATATATATATTCAAACTTTTTTGATGTTATTTAATTAGATGAATGATTAATGTGCAAATCTTATGCTTGATTAGTAATAAAGTTTGCTAATGAATTCTCAGATCATGGAATGTGAACATATGTGATATAAATAAATGATCGTTGCAACACTCTCATTCTCAAAAATTCGAAATATAAATAAGGATCAGGAACCTGATAAGTGTTATTCAACTTCAACACCACCAATTGTAAGTGTAGATAAACTACCAACGAATCAATCCCATAAGATATTGCTTCGGATAGTAAATTAAGAATGAAATTATATTCAACAATGTTGTTCAAAGCAGGGCCAATACATACTCCCCTCCACACCATCAACTGGCCATATGGATAATAAATCACCCAAGCCGTGGAAGAAAGATTCCGAGTATGCTGACTCGCACCATTGGTGAATCCGAGATATATCGGATCATCCATCAATTGCTGCCAAAGCCGATAAAAAATGTTGATATCAAAAAATGCCAGACAAATATGTACAAAGATAGAATATATACAAACAAGCAATTGCTCGGCCGAAGCCTAAGCAAAATACTTCTTAAGGTAGAGCCCATTTTTGGGCTCTGCCAGCTTGTTCCCTTCAAAATCAATTAATTCATAATCCCCTTTCTCCAAAACACACTTGACTATATAGGGACCATACCACATAGATTTGAACTTTCTTGCCCCCAGGGGGTCCTTGTCTTGGTCACAGACTAAGACAAGGTCACCTTCAGAAAAAACCCGAGGACGGACAACTTTATCTATTGAGTTTTAATCCTCTTCTTATGGGCTTCGTTCATTATGGCTACATCTCGACACTGCTCATCAAGATGTTCCAAATGAACGAGGCATTCTTCAAGACTAGATGTCTTTGGAAGAAGTTATACAACTAGCTTAAGGGATGGAATTTCACATTTGATAGGGAAAATAGATTCCAACCCATAAACTAGTTGGAAAGGAGTAAAACTGGTGGCAGTCTTAACTGAGGTCTGATATGCCCAGAGCGCTGGGTACAACAAGATGTGCCAATTGGATCAATTTTTATCAATAGTCCTTTATAGGATAGTCTTAAGGGACTTATTCATGGCTTCCACTTTCCCATTGGCCTGAGGATAATATGGAGACAAATGCTCCTGCCAGAAGCCTAACTTGAGAGCCAATTCAGTCATTATTTGATTTTGGAAGTGACTGCCATGGTTAGTGACAATCTCTCTTGGGATACCAAATTGTGAAATGACTTTGTTGAAGAGAAAAAAGGCTACTGTTTCATTATTGTTTTTGTAAGTAGGCATGGCCTCAGCCCACTTCGTAAAGAGTCTACAGCCACAATGATGTACTTGTGATTCACTACCTAAGGCGGATTACAAGTAGTAAAATCAATGCCCCACTTCGTAAATGGACCAACAGTGATAACAAGAAAAAGTGGAGTTGGATGCGTGCACATTTTTCGAGTATAAATTTGACAAGGATGGCAACGTTTGACCACTTCAATACAACCTTTGAAAATTGAAGGCCAAAAGTAACCCGAACGCAAAATTTTATGGGTTGTTGCAAGCCCTGATAGATGACTGCCACAAGCTCCACTATGGAAATCATTAAGTACAGACTCAACTTCTTCCAAAGTTAAGCAATGCCTAAGGATTGAGTCAACCCCTCTACAATATAATGTATCACCAATAATAACATAGTTTTTGGCAAGGTGATGTAAATTTCGATGCTTATCTTTGGAGAAAGCAAGTGGAAACTTCAAACTTTGTTTATATATATAATGATATCTCCATACTAGGGACCTTGTGAAGAAATGAGGAATAAATGTTCATCGAGAAAATTTTCCTCATAAACAATAGCTTCCTCACAAGGCAACTCTGAAATCAATTCCACAAAAACTAATGACTTCTTAGATTTAGCTAACAAGAATTCGAGATCGAAGTCTTGCAAAATAACAATCCATCGATCATACTTGCCCCCAATCACTTGCCTAATGAGGATAAACTGAAAAGGATTAACAGTCGCAAAGATGAACATTTTGTACAACAGAATGAAATGATGAAGCCGCTGGACATCATGGATAGCCGCCAAGGCCAATTTCTCAATAGGAGAATAGCGTAGATCAGGTCCTACTAAGCCTCGACTCATGTATTAGATTACATGCTCACGAAGAGCATCATCCCCCTGAACTAGAACCATACTGATGGTTGATTCTACCGCAACAAGATACAAAAGGAAATCTCTGCCATAATCCGGCGGACTGAGTAATGGAGTAGATGTTAGTGCTATTTTCAAAGTATCAAAAGATCGTTAAGTGAGATCGTCCCATAAAAATGGAACTCCTTTCTTAAGAATGAACATTAATCCTTCGGTAATTTCGGTGTAATTTGCTATAAATCTCCTCAAGAAATTTGCCTTTCCTTGGAGACTTTGAAGTTAACGAATGGAATATGGGGGAGGCAACTTAATTATTGCCTCATCCTTGAAAGGATCAACACGAATCCCTTCAGTCGATACGATGAACCCTGAAGCCCGACCGGATGTGACCGCAAAGACACACTTATTCAGATTCAATCAGATTTTATAAAAACGACATCTATCAAAAACTAACTGAAGGTGACTGGGATGATCAATTCTCTTGCGAGAACGAGCAGCGAAGTCATCCAAGTATGCTTCGATAACATGTTTGATGTAATGGAAACCATAAGACATGGCCCCTAAAAAGTATCTCCAACATTTTTAAGACTGAAAGGCATCTTCTTGTATGCAAACGTGCCCCAGGGACAAACAAAGGTTGTCTTGTGCTGATCCTCTGGACGGATAGTAATTTGAGTGTAACCAAAGAATCTGTCCATGAACAAAAAAATTTCATTACTCGCACATTCATCAACAATTTGATCAATAAAATGTGTGGGGTAATTGCCTTTTGGACAAGGTTTATTTAAATACCTAAAGTTGATACATACTCGGATCATTCCTTCTTATCTACCCAGACTGGATTGGAAACCCACTTTTTGGCTTATTAGACCCTGACCTAGGTTCGTAAGAGTTATTAACCAAACAAATTACACAGCTACTGTCCCTTTGGGCAACAACCTATGGAGCGCGGACTGAGGTCTCACCCGAGGTAGAAGGGGAGGGTGGTGGAACCAGGTTTCCGCACCCTTGGGATGTCTTGATGTGGTTTGGAGGGGTCGCGAACCGTTCTGTGGCCTCATGCCACTCTGGACTATTTTTTGGCTTCCATGAAGATCCGTGCAGGTGTACTTTCTTATTAATGAAATTATTATAGATATGATCTTCTTGTTACTATCTTTAAGCAAACATTTAATAATAAAACCCAGTGTTGGAACCAAGTTTCCTCACCCTTGGGATGTCTTGATGTGGTTTGGAGGGGTCGCGAACAGTTCTGTAGCCTTGTGCCACTCTGGACTATTATCGGGCTTCCACGAAGATCCACAGGGGTGTACTTTCTTATTAATAAAATTATTATAGATTTTATCTTCTTTTTACTGTCTTTAAGAAAACATTTAACAATAAAACCTAGTGCGCGCAATTATAAAATGATATAAAATCATATAACAAATGCATAAACCAAGACACAATAGATCCACGGTACTTCAAAAACCACTTATCTTTATTAAAATCTTTCATCAATACAACCAGATCTACCCTGCGCACTCAGCTGCAGGGGTTTGCGCACACTGTTGCAAACTCTACCAGGCCTCTACGCACACAATTACAGAGTCTCTATCTATCTACCAACACCCTTGACTCGGACTTACAGACGCAGATAATATTGTCTTCACAAACCCATAACACCAAGATCCAAACCTAAAACTTCTCCAAAAACTGACTTCTAGCCATAGAGCCTTGCTCTATTTATACATTCCCATGGTTCGTGGACCATGGGTAGGCCAAATCACTTCGTATTATTTTACATTATTCTTGGGTGGAAAACCCTTTGACTTGACTCATTATAATTCACGCTT
>APFE031634972.1:3283-18780 GCA_000404065.3 Pinus taeda
ACTTGAAGAAGCCAAGTACACATCCCCTCCTTCATCTGAGGTGGTTTTTGCCTCTGTAGAAGGAGCATCATCAGATCCCTTTCCTTTATCAGGAGCTTTAGATTTACAGTCCCTTTTGAAGTGCCCTTCCTTTCCACATTTCAAGCGCACCATCTTTATAGGTTTTCCTAGAGATTTAGATCTCCCTCTAGATTTAGATCTCCCACTCGATGACTTATTTTTGTTTCTATTCTGGGACCGTCCTCATACAGACAAGGCATCACCATTCTGGATCTCCATATTTTTCCGTCTCATCTCCTCCGTCAGTAAGGATGAGACTATTTCATCAAAATGTAAGGCAGTTTCATTGCTACCTATTGCAATAACCAAACTATCCCACGAATCTTGAAGAGAACACAATAAACTGATGCACTTATCTTCATCTGAAATTTTAATATCAACAGATGCTAACTAACTTACCACAGTATTAAACGCATTCAGATGCTCTGTCACCGAGTCTCCATCTTCCATCCTCAAGTTATACAGCATTTTCTGCAGGAACAGTTTATTCACCGGAGACATAGATTGGTACAATGTCCCTAACCTGTCCCACAAATCCTTTGTCGTAGCTTCCCCTGATACATTCAGCAATACTGAATCTAAGACACACAATCGTATTGCGCTCTTTACCTTTTGATCCAACTTCTTCCATTCTTCATCGGTCACTCATGTTGGTTTAGTACCCGGATCTACCACGATCCACTGATCTTTATCCACCAACAGATCCTCCATCTTGAGTTTCCACAACTCAAAACTTTGACCATTAAATTTATCGATCTCTATCTTTCCACTCCTCGCCATCTTCTTTCACCACCAGAATCGATCTCGTAGATATCCCACTGAATAGGGTCTACCACAGGTGATCTGAATTGGATCCACAAAAGACTATCAAGAACCTTGACTGTATCGGGATGAAACAAATCCTTGAAAATTCCAAAAACAACGATCAAAAAACGCCTTGAACCAGTGGCCATGGCAGCCGACGTGGAACGACGAGGACCTTGATCAAAGCGCGCTAACCAAGGCCCATGGAGACTGTGCAGGAGGTCAAAACAACCCCTGGGAGCCCTGGATCGGGAAAAGGAGGTGATTTTGATGCGCGATTAGCGCTAATCGCGCATCTCTAGGCAAATAGGGCCGAAATGGGGGAGCCTTAAGCACTCGGTCACGTTGGGAGCCGGAGAACCATGAGCGGAGAAACAAAAAGCGTTAAAGGACAAAGGAAGGACCCACGCTCTGGAAAACCAACGGTATTGATCGGGGTGCCCTTGAATGGTAAGAGGTTTTGGAGGAGAGCGGAGCGATCCCACTCAGCGATCGACACGTGCCAGTGGAGGTGAGAGAAAAACCATCGTGATCATGCACTATTGGTCGAGCTAGTCAACCGCACTCGATGTGCATATGACGTTGGATCTGGAGGAGCCCAGATCGGACGGCTGAGATTGCGCCCGATAAAAAGGAGCAGAATCGACAGGGAATTAAGTCGCGATTTTAAAAGGATTTGGAATCCGTTTGACCCCCACGGTGGAGAAAGAACGTATCCACGACATAACCAAATAAATGAACCAACGAAGCATGCTGGCACCAATTAGATGGAGACACGTGGCACTTCCCAAGCATTCGTGCTGACACTGAACAGGGAACTCCAAGTGTAGCTGCAGAAGGTGAATCGGCGCAGGCAGGAGAGGAACCGAACATGCATAGGGATCAAATGGTTAAATCCATGAATAGAGACAGTCGAAGAGAGAGGATTTTTTTGAGAGGAATCTGAGTGACCAAGAGAGACAGTGAAAAGTGAACCCTAAGAGGAGGACTGAACATAGAGAACAATAAAGCCAAGCAGAGGAGACAGAGGGTCGAGCTAACCACAGGCAGCATCGAGCACCAGAGAGCTTGAAGATTCAAGCCTTCCCATAGGGGAATCTGTCCGGACTGAGCATCACATTCGGCTCTTTCCACTGTAGACCGAGGGTCACAGAGCTGGTAGGAAGAACAAGAGTCTGTGAACTCTGAGTGGCTAGGGAAATCCAAGAACCACCCTACCTAGCAAAATCTGCTGTCAGGAGAACTCATATTGAGTCCCTGTATTGTAATTTCTTTGTTATAAGACACAATAAAACAAGGCCACCACTGAAGATGGACCGGAGACGTAGCCCTGGAGAATAGGGTAAACTCCTTATTAAAAATTGTTTGTGTCTTTGTGTTGCTTACTGTATTTCTCTGTTGTCTTTCCATTTAAATGCATGTGTATTGGCAATCTGATCAATCCGTTGCTTGAATAACATAGAACACACACACCAGCACATGAGTCTGTAATATATTTTGTTTAGAAAATCTTCAACTGAGGTCACTCATAGGGTGATTATTAGATCAACAGGCCCAAGCGAAACCCCTCAGCAACAAAGGCGTCCCCTTGAAGCCAAATCTGCTCTGATACCAAATGTAGGTTTTAACCCCGTACAGAAATTACCTGCATACGAATTCTAAAACACATAAAATAAAAAATGCGAGAGCATAACACATAAACACATATACACAGAGATTTTCCCTTGGATCCCAAAACCAGGACTACCAGCTTAGTTTTTCATTATGTTCCTTTCAATGTTACAATACATATTTATACATTCGAAAGCATCAAATACCATGGATCAAAAACCATCTTGTCCAAAAAACATGTGAGAAAATCATGCACAAAACCATAGGTGGGTCCTCCAACCTAACATAGGGTCCAAAATCAAAATTTTCTGGGGCACTGCCCCGGACCCCATAAAGTGGTGTTACAGGTACCCCTCAAACCCCCTGTTAATTACGTGGAAAGAATATAACACAACCCAACATCCTACTCAGAGAAGTGCTTTGCTTTCGGCGATCGGAGAAATGGATCCAAAAAATTCTTTAGTGCTCACTTTTGATATGTTGAATGTCAAAAAGATACTTCCTCACCATATGGCTTTCCAGATAAAGTCTACTTACCGAAAAATCAATATTTTTTAGATAGTTATAGATGAGGGAGATTCCACATGTGTAATGTCTATATCATGTTGGAAGTCCATTGGATCACCTTCAGTTGTTCCTTCACTGACTCTATTAACAGCATTTGATGGTCATTCTCATAGGCCACACGGAATTATCTCAACTTTTCCTATAAGTTTTGGAGGAAAGTTTGTTAATATTAAGATAGAAATCGTTGATGCCAACCTGGATTACAACGTCCTCTTAGGAAGAAACTGGATTTATGAGATGGATGCCATAGTTTCATCTCTATTCTGCATCCTTTTTTTTCTTCATGAGGGGAGAATTGTTAAAATTGATCAGTTAGATTATTCTTCGGGTGACTCTTAAGCAACTTTGGATTCTATCGTTCCATTGATGGATAATCCCCTTCAACCTATATAGAAAATGAGGAGTTGGGATGTACTCTTCCTTGATGGGTATATTTGATCTTCCCCCTCCAACAGCTAGAACCAATGCAATTTCATCCTCCAAAGGGCCTTCATGGAAAGAGTTCTTTCGAACTCATTATTTTTCAGACCTTGGACCTTACCTTCATCTACGACCACATTAGATGGAGGCCAGGTTGGTGGAATGGCATTTCCTATGTCTACAACAGAACTTAACTATCAATCTATCATTAAATCTACAGACAACCATCCCACTCCTTTTACAGAGGAGGAGCTAGATGGTGATGTGGCTCCAGCTTGGACCCTTGACCCTACTTCTGCTTTGGATTGTTTAGATACATTTCTACCCTCTAACGAAGCAACTTTAGAAGTGATGACAGGTGTAGATCGACCTTGTGAATATTTACATTATCGTTCATATTTTCTTCCTCCATTGCATGAAGTCGAAACTAGGTTCTCCAATCTGATTACTAGTGATGTTTATACAGTGTCAAACCCTTTGGCTCCAACACATTTATCTGCTGAAGGTAATATGTTGATTATCTCAAAAATTGTACCTATAAACATTGTTAGGGCCTAAATCTGCCTTAGGCTGAAGGAAGGCAAAATTCAGGGTAACCACAAACCACGCTCAGCCTCATAGCTAGCCCTACGAGGACAGGAGAGGGATCTCTCCGGGTCATGCTCAATGAAAAATGAACGAATGGGGTCTGAGAATGACTTAAAATGGATACTAATTTTGGGCTAGGTAAATAAATATGAAAGAGGTTTTTTGATGAATCACTGAGTTTTCTGGGATGTATGGGACCAAGGAAAAGCATGAGCAGAGAGTTTAACTCAAAGACGCGGATTATTTCGTGAGGAAAGACAGGCAAAAAGCCTAGCAATTAGATTTGAAATAATATGAAGTGGAGAGATTTTTTTTTAAGAGGGTGAAAAGGGCATAAATACATGAATCCTTTTCAACAGAAGAAAACATAGAACGTGAAAACTTTCCCAAGGCAGAGCAGTAAACTGAATTCTACCTTTTCTTACTTAAAATCTTTCACTGGAAATGATTTTTTAAATGAACTGTGAAACATAACGAAAGACATATGAAACAGAAAGAAAATACATTTGCTAAACTCACGCCACAGGAATCTCATGAACCAGAGCTGCAACCTTTCATTAATTCTCTGTCAAAATGTACAGTGAGTAACTGAGTTTCTCTCCCACCGTTTCCTGGAAATTCCAACCCCTTACAAAATGATGCTCAATACAATAAATAAGCTTTGCTATGAGAAATTCGATCGACCCAAAGTTGGGGAATTGTTTAGTCATTACAAACTGGAAATGAAAAGCCAACCATCAGCATTACATGTAATTTTCTATAATGACCAATCAACACAAAGTAAACATGAGCGTAGATCTTTTGGGCGACTATTCACCTTCCCTTTGGTCATTTGAATAACAACTATCATTTTAATAACATGGCTTTTAAATAAAATGCGCCTTTAATGAAGAGTGAACATGTATGTTAACGGACGGGCCCACGTGAAATTTCATTAAACTCAACCACGCGCCAATATTCACTTTCCACTGCTTCTAAACCATAGTACCATAGCCAAAAATCATCAAACAAACTTGGAAAAACTTACTTGGAGAAAATCACACTGAAACAAATCGAACTCTCGGAGAGCGGAAGTGATTTTGGCCTTTGGGTCTCTATGCGCCGCGCCAAAAGATGTATGCTCGTGCCACTTTGGAGCTGGTTTTGAGGCACCTCCTGGAGTCCAAATTGAGCCTAGGTGTGCTTGTTGGAAAGCCCTACCCGTCTACGTTCGAACCCAAGTGGAATTTCTAAATTTGGTGCCCATTTGCCTCTCCAAAACCTCAATCTCCCATGACTGCTTCATGTGTGTCAAAATAGGGGCAGAAAGGCCATTTTCAAGGTGTTTTTGACCTCCTAAAGATTCAAAACTTGCCCAAAGTTCTTGGCCATGCACCAGCAATCATGATTTTTCATGAAAAACTTGAAGATGTAAACTTTTTGTCATTTGGAGCTCCCTAGGAAAATTGCGCGCCATGTGGCGCGACGCACTGGGAGAAAAACCCTATTTTTTGTGCAAAAATTTTCAAAAATACCAAAAATGCTCCAAATTTCTTGAAATTTGGGCTGGAGTTCCTCCATCAAGTGTCATGCTGGGCTAAAGAGGCTTCGGCCAATTTCTGAAGACGATCATGATCCCTTTGCCTCTTTTACTTCTTTGTTGCCTTCTTCAGTTTTGCCTTGAGACTCCTTATTCGTGCCTTGGAACTCATGTTTCTCGCCCTGTAATGGAATGCCATGTGTCTCAACAATGCATGGTCCTTATTGACCTTGTCCAACAGTTTCTCTAAGTGAATTTTGGCTCTTTCAAGCCATGACTCTCGATCCTCATTGATTTCTCGCTCCAATGAAGTGAACTCAATTCTCCTCCTTTGGGCAGCTCGGTGGTTCGCCCTTATGTTTTGTACTTCCACGATCTGTTGTTGGTGCTCAAGCTGTTTGTTCCTCTGCTGCAAATATTTAATGACCCCCTCAGTCCTCTCCAAGTTGTAGGACAAGTCCTCGATTTTCGCCTGCTGCTCCTTTATGATCTCTCGAAGTTGTGCATTTTGTAGGCCCATATCAACATCCTCATCAAGAATAAAGTCCCGCTCACCTGAAGGCCCTTCGTCATACATTGGCTCCTTGCCTCTATCCTGTACCTGTGGTGATGTCGAAAGCGAGGCCCCTTCCACTCTAGGTGGAGATAACACTCGCTTTGCAGATGCAAACAACTGCCTGGTGCCCTTCTGATAAGTGACATATGTCTGCACCCTAGTAGTCTCCGCCTCCTGACCTCCATACTAATATGAAGGTTCACCCACATCATGGACAACCTCCTGATGAGTTGCTGAAGCTATAAAGAACTCAAAAGAAATGAAGCTTTCCCATGTGATACCCTGTAAATCAAGTTGATGCACAACCAAAATTTTGATAAGAGCAAAATGACAAATGTTGTTGAACTACTGTTGTGGGGTCTTATGCTGCAAAAGCGTTGTCATCCTCTTAATGTCTTGGCATATGAAGTATGGAATGTTCATCATCCGTACCCAGGTGAAATGCATGAGCAACCTAATGTGATAAGCATATACTTGGGAGAAGCGACCTTCACAACTGAAATATTTCATGATTAATTTCATTAATGGAGCATATTCATCTTTGAGATATCGAAACGGGAACACTCTCTTGAGCTACCTCAAGAAACCAGGTTTGACATATGGCTCTTAATGTTTCCAGTCAATCTTCTGCTTCTTATTCCATGTTTCACCAACGTTAGGCATGCCGGTGGCCAGTGAGATAGATTCTGGTGTAAGTGTGAAGGTGACACCAGCCAAAGTAACTTGATCACCATGCAAATGTAGTACAAACAAACGAGCCAAACCATGATGAAATTGAACATTTGCAACCTTCTCGCAAAATTCATAGCATGACTGAAACTGAAAACAAGTGACGGCAAGAGGGCAGGCCTGCAATTCTGTAAGGGTGGTTGGTTCTTCTCTAACATGTCTGCCACTTTTGCGAGGCCTCCGAGGAGAATGTTCTTCCGTGGGAGAGTCACTTTGGGTTTCCATGTCATAATCCAATGAATGCTCAGATGCCATGACAGTTGTTGCATAAACTGCCTTGGAGAAATGACTGGTGTATGAAAACTGTTTGGACTGCTCTTTTAGTGATGTGTGTAAACTCTGCCACCAAAGGGGAAAACAAGTGAAACAGGGGCTGTTAGGAAAGGGAAATAATATCAAGGGATTAGGGATTATTGGGAGAGATTTGTTTAGGAAATATGGGAGGGGGTTTAGGATTTAGGTGTGGGAATAGGGTTTAGGATTTTCATATTTAAAAGTTTGGGAAAGGGAATTAAGGATAGGGGTTTAGTTATTTTAGGGGATGGAGAAAAATGGAGTCAAGGAACAAATTGAATCAAGGATAAAGGAAATAATGGAAAAGAGTTAACCTTGGTGGTAAGCAAGTTTTGAAACCATAAAGAGCACTTGCTATATGAAGATTTTGACATGGTGGAGTTTGAGGTTTTGTTTGGGAGCTCAACACATCAAACATAGTATACACCATAAGCTTGGATAGTGCACAACAAAGGAGGAGATCCACCTACTTGAATTCAAGAGAAATTTGCATGATTTTGGCGTTTGGAGGCCATTCTGGAAACTTTTGGGCCAAGCAGCCGAGTGCGCCGCGCCACAAACCCAGTGCGCCGCATCGTTTCAGTGCATCACGCATGTGTAAATTTACACTGGGAAATTTCTCCCAGTGCGTCGCGCTCCTCCAGTGCATCGCGCCACCTGCTGTATGCGCCGCACTTGCCAAAATGCCTCTAACTTCACCCAAAACGCGCGCTGGCTCACCTAATGGCTTTGAACTGTTTCCCCTTTGCTCTTGGCATTCAAATGACATTGATTCTTCATGAAAATATCTTATAAAGAGTTGGTTTTGATTTTTGTTTCTCATGAACCCATTTTTGTAATGTTTTGGTATTGGCACTTTTTCACACTTTAATGCAACTCTATTTTTCACACTTCCCTTTTGATTTTTTGACTAAAATGATGAAATTTTTGGCAATTTTTTGCAGGGGTAGCTGACATGGAATTTAGCAAAGGAGACAATGGTTGCGCCTGAAGAGATCAACTAAAAACTTTTTGAAAATTATCACAAATGACAAACTGTTGACTTTTCTTCAAAACAAAGTTTTGAAGAACAGTCATAATCTATCAACATGACGATGAAAATCTTTGAATCACAGCTTTATAAGAGCCTCCCTCTGGCCTACTGGCTTCATTAGACATTGTTGAAGACCAAATTGACAAATCCCTAGACCTAATAACTGAAAAAGATCAAACATTGACTATCAAGGACTTTAATAAACATTGATGAAAAGACCTAAGCCAGCAGGTACAAGACATGAGGGGAATGAATGACAAGGCCCTTCCGTCAGATTATGGCATGCCTCTAGCAGAATGTAGTTGAGTGAATGGAGTGAGACACCTAAAATTGAGATGCAGAAAGAGTTTTGATCTCTGACGGAGGACTGACAAGACCGACTCTAACATGGGCTCCAATGGGGGATGGTAGCTCCTTGGAGGTGCCAAGAACGGCAGATATTTGGGAGAGCAGACAGTGCCTTCGTCCATTAGACTATGGAGTCATTATTTTGACAAACAACGCAAGACTCTGACTCATTTATTGACTGAAACTTGACTCAAACCGACTCAATTATGAAACCAAAATGACCGAAAAACTGACTCAAATTTGATCTTAAAATGACTCGAAGACTAACTTGACAAACTCAAAGAAAAACTGAAATAAAATGGTATTTACAGTGACAATGGGAACCGCAGAAACAACTCAGAAGTGGTACCGCTTGAGCAGCCGACCATTGATTGGCCCTCCTGGACAATCTTCCCCATTTATTTCCTTCAGGAGGAAGGCATTTTGACCCCGATATGTTGCAATCTTGAAGGGACCTTTCCGGAGATTCTTGAATTTACTGTGCTTACCCTTTTCCTCATTCCTTGCATCCCACTTCAGTACCACATCATCCAACTGAAATTTGTCTGCCTTCCCTTTGCTGTCATAAATTTTCTTAATCTTCTCCTGCAACTTGGACATGTTTTGGAAAACTTCTTCTTTGGTCTGCTGCAAATGGACCATTTGATTCAATCTTCTCTGCATAGGATCATCTTCACTGCCGGCCTCCTAAAGAAGTTTGACTACCAGAGCTACGAGAGAGGTAGGAAACACAGTATCAACTCCATAAACAAGCTCAAAAGGGACATACCAATGGATTTCTTCTGACTGACCCGATCTGCCCAAAGTGGATTGACCAACTTTTTATGCCAACTCTTCTTGTTGATTTCCAGTAGCTTCTTAATAATATTGACTAAAGATTTGTTAGAAGACTCCGCCAAACCATTGCCTTGCGGATGGTAGGCAGTTGAGTGACCAAAAATGATGTGATATTTATGACAAAACTCTACCATCATTTTTTATTTGAACGTTGGTGCATTGTCATTGATTAACTTATTCAGGAAACCAAAGCGAGACAAGATGTTATTTTCAAGGAATGAAATAATTACCGCATTTGTAGCTTGTCTAGTGGGAATTGCTTCGATCCGTTTCGTGAAATAATCTGTTGCCGTGAGAATCCACCGATGCTGCCCGGAAGACGCGAGATGAATTTCACCAATGAAATACAACCCCCACTACTGAAAAGGGGCACTCACCTCAATGGGCTTAAGCAGAAAAGGCTATAATTTCTGCCTTCCTTCAAAAATCTGACATTTATGACAGCTCTTGACAACCTTATATACATCAGCAAACAATGTCGGCCGATAATATCCCGCTCTCAGAACTTTATTTGCTGTTGTTTTCCAAAAAAGGTGACCACCACAATCTCCTTTGTGGAAATCCTCCATGACCTGCTTTGCCTCTTCTTCCACCAAACAATTTAACAGAATGCCCCCGGGATCTTTCCAATAAAGTGCAGAATTTAGAATGCAAAACTTGGCAGCTTTTAATTTGAGAGTTCTACTTTTGTTTCTAGTCATGCCAGGTGGTGGTGACAAATTTTGAAGCACATATATGACATCTGAATACCACGGAGAAAGATCAAACATTTCAAATACTTGAATTGACGAACCTTCCTCATTCTCTTCGGACATAGTAGCAATCAGATTTATGTCTAAGGCGTGCAAGTTTGATTCGGCCATTAACTTTGCCAATCCCTATCCTTTAACAAGCTTTGTGGGCTTTATTTCCACATCATACTCCAACAAAGCTACAATCCACTTGCCTCGTCTTCCTTTCGGATTGGTCTGCACTAAAACATATTTGACAGTAGTGTTAGGAACATAAGCCAAAATATGAGAATGCAGAATGTATACTCGAAAATATTTCAATGCTTTCACAAGTGCGAGGGCTTGCTTCTCAATGATGTTGTACTTTAAGGCTGCATCTCTTATAGCTCGGCTGAAGAAAACAATTGGTCTTTCATGACCATCTCTTTTCTGCATCAACACAACTGCCATAATATGCTCCAAAGCGAATGAAAACAATATAAAATCCTGAGTGTAGTTTGGGCTGATTAGAACTAGAGCTGAAGAAAGAGCCAATTTGACTAAATTGAAATATTTTACAGCCTCTTCCATCCACTTCATTTGGTTGTCCTTCTTAAGCATGTTTGTAATCTCTCTTAGGTGTTCAGCAAGGTTAAGTACAAAGCGGCGTAAAAAATTCATCTTACCATTGAACGATTGAATCTCCTTCTCATTCCGGGGCAGATCGATTTGTTGAATTGCTTGTACACATGTTGGATCGATACGAATGCCATCCTTTGAGATGATGTGCCCAAGTAGTTTGCCTTCCTCCATGGAAAACAAGCTCTTCTTTGGATTCAGCGACAGACCATATTTTCTGCACTTTTGAAAGACAGTTTTCAGATGATACATGTGTTCTTCATCAGATTTGGAAAACACCATCAGGTCATCAAGGTACACCACCAAAAAGACATCTTTCTCATTTGCGAAAGCCAAGTCCATTTCCCGCTTAAATGTGGCACCCGCGTTCTTCAAACCAAAAGGCATTTTAGCGTAATGGAAAGTTCCCCACGGAGTGGTGAACTCCGTCTTGTCTCGGTCATCTTCATGGACAGAAATTTGGTTATATCCATAATAACCATCGAGTAGTGACATACGAGATGCTCCAACTACTTGCTGAAGTATATGATCCATTTTGGGCAGCGGATAGTTATCTTTCAATGAAACTTTATTGAGATTCCTAAAATCAATGCACAAGCAAATCTCACCTGTCTTCTTTCGTAAGGGCACCAAATTAAAGATCCATTCTGAAAATCTAATGGGAACAATCATTCCTGATTTGTACAACCAGTTTATCTCCTTTTCAATTGATGGTAGCAGTTTTGGATTTAGCCTTCTCAACTTCTATCTAAAAGGTTTCTGATTAGGCTTAATGGGTATAGTGTGCTGAATTATATTGGTATCATATGTCTTCAAGTCAAAATAGTCCCAAGCAAACACATCAGCAAATGAAGACAGCAAACTGGTATATTTGGCCTTTGTCTTTTGTGGCAATGTTTTAGACAGTTTTACCATTTTAGGATTAGCAGTTGTTCCAACATTGACCTCTTCAACACCCTTCTCTGTTGGTTGCAATGTTGGTTTGCGTGCTACATCATCTTGATCAAAGAGTTCTTCTAAAGGTATCAAGCCTTTAGGAATAATGTTATTCTTTAGCTGCAACATGTCCATTTGATTGACCTACACATCATCTTTACCATCATCATTTTCTACATCAATTGAGGTTTCTCTGAACTTACCTTTGTTTTGCAGAAAATCATTAAGCTCCTCATCATCTTGGAACACTTGCCAATATCTCTGATTGTCCAGGACAGTTAGACGATGCTTGAC
This sequence comes from Pinus taeda, assembly GCA_000404065.3. Lineage (NCBI taxonomy): Eukaryota > Viridiplantae > Streptophyta > Pinopsida > Pinales > Pinaceae > Pinus > Pinus taeda. Next base: position 15,229 of record APFE031634972.1, read on the forward strand.
ATGGATTTCGAATTTATAACTGGAGTTCATGGGAATCTTCAAACTACTAGCTGCCTTAGCAAGGGTATCAGCAATGCTATTTTGAACACGAGGCACACATGTCAATGTATATTTTGAAAATAATTTCAGGATGTCTAGAACTACATTCTGGTAAGCCCGCATCCAAGGATGCTTTGCTTGATATTCGCCTTTAACTTGCTTAATCACCAATTCGGAGTTGCCATATACTGCAATCCTCTTAGCATTCAGCTTTCTTATAATTTTTAGGCCAGCAATCAAAGCTTCATACTCAACTTCATTGTTCGAACAACCAAAAGCTAACTTGCAAGAACATATGCGCACATTACTAGGCACTTTGTTCGGGGCGAAGAAAGCACTACGTACCCAAATACTAATTCTAGCACCATCATTTCCTACTGCACCGTCAAAATCCATGGTCCACAAACCTTCTTCCTCTTCTTCCAAGTGCTGAAATTCTATCGGCTCTATTTTTCTTGCTTGCTGTCCATCACCTTCAGTTGATTTCTCAATGGTGTTCTGCTATCCTTGTCCTCCTTTCTTCAAAACTTCTCTGAAATTTGCTGCCATTTCTGGAATATCATATGCTACAACTAACTGATTGTCAATATCATGGAAACTATCTGAATACAAAAGAAAAGACTCTAGTTCAGTATGTACATAATTAATCAGATGATTAATTGGTTTCTCCTTGCTTGTAATCATGTATTTCATTTTTTGTTCCCGATACAGTTTTCTCATCTGGCCAAACACTGGAATCATTGCATAGGAGAAATATAGTTGTAGTGTCCCTTTCAATTTTTCTGCCCAAGACCTGGAAAGAAGCATACCGAACCTGGGAGGAATATCCGCCACGACAATATCCATCAATACATTCTTCATTGGGATTTGATCCAAACTTACAACCAAGTCTTTGATGAGCCTGATAGAGTTTACTCTGCTGGAATCAAATGAATAAAGATCATGGTATTTCCTGGTGATGTCCAAACCCAGCTTATCCATGATAGCCTTTGGCATAAGATTGTGGGAAGCTTTGAAATCGAACATGGCGTTATGTAACACAAAATCATGCAATCTTAAACTGATATAAAAAGGTGGCACATCACTCTCTGAAGACTCACCACTCAATGCTAGCCCAAAAATCATTTCGAGTTGGTCATCTTTGACATTCACCATATCAAACATTGGATCAAAATTCAAAATTTTAGAAACTTGCCCTCTATAACTGTTGTTCCTCATTATTTCAATCAAGGGAATGGATACCTTCAATTTAGAAATTTCATTCTCTAAACTAAAAGCGGAAGTATTTTCTACCTCTTTGACTGGGACTTCCTTCTTTTCCTTTTCTTTCGATGCAATTGGTTGATTTGATTTTTCTACTGATGGTGATTTGCTATTATCAAGATCAACTGCCTCCTTTCCTTTTTTTTGTGCAATTGATGAATCATTCTTTGATGCTGCAACTTCCTTCCTCTTCTCAATTGGGTTAATCGGCACATCTATGTTTCTAATTGAATATCGCTACTGCTGAGCGGACAGAGCATTCATATAGCCTCTTTGATACTCCTCTGATTTTTCTTCCAACATTGTGTCATTTGCTAGAATGAAATTTGCATCTTTGTGTGCAGCTGAACTTTCAGCATACTCCTCCTCTTCAGCAATATAAATAGGCAAATCATCAGGAGTAAAGAAGTGGTTTTCTTCACCTATTATATTCCCTTCCTCATCTGATTCTGATCCATGCACAAAATTTTGCTATAAAGGTGGTTGTACTGGCTGTTGTGCTATCTGATCTTGGGCTCTTTGCTCTCTCTGTTTTACTCTATATTGTGGCTGCTGCTGACCACGGAAATTAGGATTTCTAACTTGGGGCTCATGTTTGTCAAGTTTCACCCTTTCAAACATCTGCTCTACCTTCCTGAGTAATTGATCCATCGAGGAAGACTCTTCCTTTACTGGGACCTTCTTTTCTGCTTTTGCTCTAGCCCTCTTGGTCAGCGGATTTGCTTCAACGCTGACCGCGATCTTTTGCATGTCTTCCATTGTGGCCGGTTCTTTCTCTCTTAGTTGATAAGCCATGTCAGCATCAAAACCATCTGGAAACTTCACCATGGCTAGCCCCACAGGTGCCCTTAGATGATCAGGAATTTCATTATAAACGGAATTGAGTCTAATACAGTAGTCTTGGACCGACTGTTGAAATGGTAAATCCCCTCTGCGGACAGAGGCGATCCCACTAGCCCAACACGGGTCTAGCAACAATCACACAACGCTAACACGCAAGTTCCTAATTACATAAATCAGATATCGATCATGATGGTCTACCTGGATTCCAACGCTAGTAGTTGTAGAAGAATTGCCGCTCCCGTTCCTTTGCTCCGGCTGGTCACAATCCTCACGATCTTCATGAATGGACACCTGCACATGCAAAGAACGATACAAGCACAAGCATAAAATCCAGTATATGCAATTATATATCGGTCAGAAAATATATAACTCAATTGCCATGATAATAACACATGAGTGGAACCATAATGATAGTCGTCTATTAATGAGTAAAAACAGAGAAAGATTACAACCAAAGGTTCTGAAGTTGAACCTCCTCTGATTGGGCAAGCAGCTAAATATGCCTTGCAAAGTGACCTCTTCTCTCTCAATATTTTGGCAGCATAACCCCTCTATACTTCACAATTCTCACTATCACTCCAGCATTACTTCAGCACTCACAATAGCTCTAGCAAAACTAGTTGGTTTAATGCAGGGGGACAGTCATTTAGAGGAAGGAGTATGCATTGTATTAGGATGCCTATTGAAGATTAGCATTATCCCTAAATAACCACTGAACTTAGTTGTCATGGATAAAAAGATGACACTCGACTACTTCCATGAGGATTTTTCCCTCAGAGAACTCCATGAACAAAGAGGAAAAAACATATGAGTGCGCGCTAGCTAAAAATCATAACCAAATTTAGGTGGCGCGGGCTTTGCTCTATGACAGGGCGTTAATGGGCGCGCCCCCTTTAAGGAACTGAGTCATTGGCGTGGGTAAGACACTGTGAACCCGCGCTAATGGAAAATGGGCACTTTTTAGGGATAATCTGCGAAAGGTGTCTTCTGGGAATATGAAGTTCATACTCAGGGGAATACCATGCAAGTGTTTTTAAGTTGTGTCACTGGTCACAGGTCCATAAATGTGTCCTCCAACGTACGAAAACAAGGGTAACAGGGACGGTGACCAATGGTGACAAATTACTGTGTAACAGATGCCCCCTAAAGCATGAAGCCCGAGAGAGAGAGGGGTGAAGTGCTTTACAAGAACATATATAGCTACCGCTGAGAATCTGCATTGAGAAAGACAATTGATAGTTCAGATACATGATGTATGTGGCATGGTCGCAGCCATCCATAAGAGAGTACATGATATTTAGATCCGTAGTATGGACGCAGCCATCTGGTTAGGATCAATGAAGTGACTCAGGTATGGTCGCAGCCATCCAGTGAATGAGTCATGTATCAAAATCACGCCTGGACTAC
>APFE031634972.1:23116-57231 GCA_000404065.3 Pinus taeda
AGAGGAAAAAACATATGAGTGCGCGCTGGCTAAAAATCATAACCAAATTTAGGTGGCGCGGGCTTTGCTCTATGACAGGGCGTTAATGGGCGCGCCCCCTTTTAAGGAACTAAGTCATTGGCGCGGGTAAGACACTGTGAACCCGCGCTAATGGAAAAAGGGCACTTTTTAGGGATAATTTGCAAAAGGTGTCTTCTGGGAATATGAAGTTCATACTCAGGGGAATACCATGCAAGTGTTTTTAAGTTGTGTCACTGGTCACAGGTCCATAAATGTGTCCTCCAACGTACGAAAACAAGGGTAACAGGGACGGTGACCAACGGTGAAAAATTACTGTGTAACACCGACTCACCAACATTTCGCTTAATCTGTTCATATTCAGCAAGAATTTGAAGAGGATTCTTTTTCACTTCCCAGCTGTCTAAAAATTGTCTTTGTAGGTCGGCCAAGGTAGTGATACGTGTAGCCGACAAAGCTCTGAACCATTTCCTAACTTCACCCGCAAATGTTTGTACAAAGAGTCTCATTGCCACATTTTGTGCATCGATCTCATGAAGATCAAAGAAATCTGTCATTCTGTCCACATGTTGCTAAGTGGTAATGCCGTGAGGAGGGCCATCAAACAAAGGAATTTTGCTTTGATAATCTGCGGGCATATCATCCAAGACTTGAAGTAGCACAAGAGTTGTGCAACAAGCAACCATCACTCTTGGTGGATTTGGTCTTGGGGGTGTCGAAGGAGTGGGTGCAATTTGTAGGGAATTAACAATTGGAGTTTGAAGCTGTGTCACAATGTAATTATCGATTGACCGGTTAGCTCTTTCCATTTCTAGGTCTACAAGAAATTGCGGATCGAGGACAGTAGAGTCAACAGCCCTTTCGGATTTGGTCTCGAACAATGATATTTCAAACTGCTCATCAAAATCAAGTTCTTCAAGATACTCAAAAATGTCAGGACATGAATGGGATTTGAACACGGGAGTCACAAAGCTCTCTTGACGAAGAAATCTTGGAATCAAATTGGGATTTTCATAGACAGGAGGAGGATCTGGATCTGGAATTGCTCTGGTATATCTTCTTGAAGCCAGCATGCTACTTTCAACAGATCAACAGGACATGAACAACTTACTCAAACTATCAAATCCTAAACTTATCATCTGGAAGCTTAGAATTATCAAAAGTATGGGGTGTTTGTACGTTAAGCATGTCGTTTATGCAACGACGAAGACTAACAAACAAAGAATTTTGTTCCCCAGTGGAGTTGACACTATGTTAGGAAAGGGAAATAATATCAAGGGATTAGGGATTATTGGGAAAGATTTGTTTAGGAAATATGGGAGAGGGTTTAGGATTTAGGTGTGGGAATAGGGTTTAGGATTTTCATATTTAAAATTTTGGGAAAGGGAATTAAGGATAGGGGTTTAGTTATTTTAGGGGATGGGGAACAATGGAGTCAAGGAACAAAGGGAATCAAGGATAAAGGAAATAATGGAAAAGAGCTAACCTTGGTGGCAAGCAAGTTTTGAAACCCTAAAGAGCACTTGCCATATGACGATTTTGACATGGTGGAGTTTGAGGTTTTATTTGGGAGCTCAACACATCAAACATAGTATACACCATAAGTTTGGATAGTGAACAGCAAAGGAGGAGATCCACTTACTTGAATTCAAGAGAAATTTGTACGATTCTGGCGCTTGGAGGCCGTTCTAGAAACTTTTGGGCCAAGCAGCTGAGTGCGTCGCGCCTGTGTAAATTTACACTGGGCAATTTCTCCCAGTGCGTTGCGCCACCTGCTGTATGCGTCGTGCCTGCCAAACTACCTCTGACTTCACCCAAAACGCGCGTTGGCTCACCCAATGGCTTTGAACTATTTCCCCTTTGCTCTTGGCATTCAAATGACATTGATTCTTCATGAAAATATCGTATAAAGAGTTGGTTTTGATTTTTGTTTCTCATGAACCCATTTTTGTAATGTTTTGGTATTGGCACTTTTTCACACTTTAATGCAACTCTATTTTTCACACTTCCCTTTTGATTTTTTGACTAAAATGATGAAATTTTTGGCAATTTTTTGCAGGGGTAGCCGACATGGAATTTGGCAAAGGAGACCATGGCCGCGCCTGAAGAGATCAACTGAAATTTTTTTGAAAATTATCACAAATGAAAAATTGTTGACTTTTCTTCAAAATGGAGTTTTGAAGAACAGTCATAATCTATCAACATGACGATGAAAATCTTTGAATCACAACTTTATAAGAACCTCCCTCTAGCCTACTGGCTTTATTAGACATTGCTGAAGACCAAATTGACAAATCCCTAGACCTAATGACTGAAAAAAATCAAACATTGACTGTCAAGGACTTTAATAAACATTGATGAAAAGACCTAAGCCAGCAGGTACAAGACATGAGGGGAATGAATGACAAGGCCCTTCCGTCAGATTATGGCATGCCTCTAGCGGAATGCAGCTGAGTGAATGGAGCGAGACACCTAAAAATGAGATGCAGAAAGAGTTTTGATCTCTGACGGAGGACTGAGAAGACCGACTCTAACAAACATCTCTAGAAATCCTGGCGTTATAGAAAATGTTTTCATCAGAGCCGATTACTCCCCTGAAGAGATTCAAATTTACACCAACCTCTTTAAAGAGTTTTTATATGTGTTCGCTTGGTCTTATGAGGAAATGCCTGGTATTGATCCATCTATAGTCCAGCATGAGATCAGGACGTATGAAAATGCTAAGCCTATTCATCAGAAGCTTTGACCAAAAAATCCTAGGAAAGCAGTAGCTATTAAAGCTGAGGTTCAAAAGCTACTTAAGGTGGGTTTTATATACCCCATTCCTCCAACAAAGTGGGTTTCTAATCCAGTCCCAGTAGATAAAAAAAAAGGAACGATCCGAGTGTGCATTGACTTTAGGGATTTAAACAAAGCTTGTCTGAAAGACAATTACCCCACACCATTTATTGATCAAGTAATTGATGAATGTGTGGGTAATGAAATTTTTTTGTTCGTGGACAGATTCTCTGGTTATAATCAAATTTCTATCCGTCCAGAGGACCAGAATAAGACAGCTTTTAAGTATCCCTGGGGTACCTTTGCATACAAAAAGATGCCTTTTGGTCTTAAAAATATTGGAGCTACATTTCAGCAGGCCATGTCTTATGCTTTCCACGACATCAAACATGTCATCGAAGCATACTTGGATGATTTAGTTGCTCGTTCTCGAAAGAGAATTGATCATCTGAGCCACCTTCGGTTAGTTTTTGAGAGATGTCGATTTTATAAAATCCGGTTGAATCTGAATAAGTGCATTTTCATGGTCACATATGTTCAGTTGTTAGGGTTCATCGTATCGATTGAAGGGATTCGAGTAGATCCCTTCAAGGTTGATTCAATAATTTAGTTGCCTCCCCCATCTTCATTACGTCAACTTCAAAGTCTCCAAGGAAAGGCAAATTTCTTGAGAAGATTTGTAGCAAACTACGCTAAGATAACTAACGGATTTATGTGTTTGCTGAAGAAAGGAGTTCCATTTGTATGGGACGAATTTGCACAACAATATTTTTATGCCTTGAAGCAGGCATTAATCTCTGCCCCATTGTTGAGTCCATCGGATTATGGCAGAGATTTCCTTTTGTATCTCACAGTAGCAGAGTCAACCATAGGTATGGTTCTGGTTCAAGAGGATGATGCTCTCACTGAGCATGTGATTTACTACTTGATTCGAGGCTTAGTAGGTCCTGAACTACTCTATTCTCCTATCGAGAAATTGGCCTTGGAAATTTTCCATGTTGTCCAGTGGCTTCGTCATTATATTCTGCTATGCAAAATGTTCATCTTCGCAATTGTCAATCCTTTTTAGTTTGTCCTCAGTGGGCGAGTGATTGGGGGGAAATACATTTGATGGATTGTTATTTTGCAGGAATTTGATCTCGAGTTCTTGTCAGCCAAGTCTAAGAAGTCTTTGGTTTTTGTGGAATTAATTTATGAGCTACCTTGTGAAGAAGACATTGTTTATGAGGAAAATTTCCGAGAGGAACATTTATTCCTCATCTCTTCACAAGATCCCTGGTATGGAGATATCATCATATATCTCTAGACTTCGAAGTTCCTGCCTCCTTCCTTCAAATATGAGCGTCGAAAGTTACGTCACCTTGCTAAAAACTATGTTATCATTGGTGATACATTATATCACCGAGGGGTTGATTCAATCCTTAGCTGTTTCTTAACTTCAGAGGAAGCAGAATCTGTACTCGGTGATTGCCACAGTGGAGCTTGTGGCAGTCATCTATCAAGGCTTGCAACAGCCGAGAAAATTTTTCATGTCGGCTACTTTTGGCCTTCAATTTTCAAAGATTGTATTGAAGCGGTCAAACGTTGCCACCCCTGTCAAATCTATACTCGGAAAATGCACGCACATCCAGCTCCTCTTTTTATTGTTATCACTATCGATCCATTTACAAAGTGGGGTATTGATTTTACTACTTGTAATCTACCTTCGGCAGAAAATCACAAGTATATCATAGTGGCTGTAGACTACTTTATGAAGTGGGCTGAGGCCATGCCTACTTAAAAAAAGATAGTGAAACAGCAGCCTTGTTTCTCTTCAATCATATTATTTCACGTTTTGGTATCATGAAAGCGATTGTCACTGACCATGGCAATCACTTCCAGAATCAACTGATGACCGAATTGGCTCTTAAGTTGGGCTTCCAGCAGGAGCATTCATCTCTGTAATATCCTCAGGCCAATGGGAAAATCGAAGCCGTGAATAAGTCCCTCAAGACTATCCTGCAAAGGAAAATTGACAAAAATCGCTCCAATTGGCACATCATGTTGTACCCTGCTCTCTAGGCATACCAAACCTCGGTGAAGACTGCCACCGGTTTTACACCTTTTCAATTAGTTTATGGGTTGGAATCTATTTTTCCTATTGAATGTGAAATTCCTTCCCTTAAGCTAGTTGTAGAGCTTCTTCTAGAGATGTCTAGTCTCGAAGAACACCTCGTTCATTTGCAACATCTCGATGAGCAGCGAGATGCCACCATAATAAACGAGGCCCATAAGAAAAGGGTTAAAACTCAGTATGATAAAGTTGTTTGTCCTCGAGTCTTTTCTAAAGGTGACCTTGTCTTATTCTATGACCAAGTTAAAGACGCATTGGGGGCAGGAAAATTCAAGTCTATGTGGTATGGTCCCTTTATAGTAAAACGAGTTTTGGGAAAAGGGGCTTATGAATTAATCAATCTTGAAGGAAACAAGTTGGAAGAGCCCCGAAATGGGCTCTACCTTAAGAATTATTTTGCTTAGGTTTCGGCCTAGCAATTGCTTGTTTCTATATATTGTATTTTTGTACATATTCGTCAGGCATTTTGTGATATCAACATTTTTTTGATCTGCTTTGGCAGGTGTTGATGGATGACTTGATATATTTCGGATTCGCCGATGGTGCTAGTCGGCACACTCGGAATCTTGCTTCCGCAGCTTGGGTGATTTATTATCCATTTGGTCAGTTGATGGTGTCAAATGGAGTATGTATTGGTCCTACTTCAAATAACATTGTCGAATATACTACCGTTATTATTTTACTATCCGAAGCAATTTCTTATGGAATTGATTCGTTGGTAGTGTATCTTGACTCACAACTCGTAGTGTCACAATTAAATAATATTTATCGGGTTCGTGATCCTTATCTATATCGCAAATTTTTGAGAGTGAGAGTGTTGCAATGATCATTTGTTTATATTACATATGTGCCCATTCCACGATCTGAGAATTCATTAGCAGACTCTATCACTAATCAAGCATTAGATTGGCATATCAATCATTCATCAAATTAAGCAAACATGAAAAAATTTGGATCTGTATATATATCATAAAACTTCCTGTGTATACATAAAGTGTTCAAAAAATAATACACGAAATTCGGACTAAATGCCCATAATCATGTCCAGTCTGTCTATCGACCCAGCTCAGGATGAGTAGGTAAGAAATTAACTACTGCATTGGCCACATGCTGAAGTATGTGGATCCAATCCCATTGTTATGCTCTTAACCTGCAAGATGATACCAAAATACCAAATATGCGAAGAAATATACCTAGAACATAGAACAATGAGAAATAACAGCAAGTATTTTATTATTCAGAAAGCAATGTTCACTTGCTTCTTCGAGGGGGCAACCTCCAATAGAGCAGAGCTCAATAAAAAATAAGGCATGATGCTCCTCGAGGGGAGTCTCTTTCCTTTATATAGGATTCATACATGCAATACCATGGGGCAATACCATGGTTCTTATTAATACCATCTATCTAATACCATGGTTGTTATAGACATATTTGGGCACTGCAACCCCAATAACATATGTCCATGAACCAAGGGCTTATAATCCCCTAAAAGTGTTGTTTCATACCCTAAAAGAACAAGGTCAGCTGATTACATCATTTCCCAGAAGTTCTCCCTGAAAAACTGCTCAAAACTGGTCAAAACTGGACCATATAGACTGCTCCATGCTGAGGGTGCGATGCATCTCACCTATTACACATAAAGGGTGTGATGCATACTGAAAATCCCTTCTGTAGGGTGCGATGAGCAAGAGCAGACAAATGGCAGAGGAAGTTTGCTAGGTGGAAACCCAGAGAATCTTCTAGAAACTACTCATTTGACACTTGCCTCTCTAAATTCGCCCAAGGATGAGTAAGAGATCATGAAATCTCTAAGTGGAACCAAGAACTATCAGAGAAATGACACTAATCAAAATCCCAAAAGCTGACTCACCCACCTACAAATATCTATATATGGATCCCTCTCCTAGAGATCTAGAGGCTTGAATTTTGTATTTTGTAAGGAAGTGTTGTTGGTTTCTCTATGAAACATTGTAGTGTTGGGTGATCGAGCTTTTCATGAGGTGAAGAGGGCTTTCATGCTGGGAGGATGGTGTTGGGTCAGACCGTTGGGTTGTAATCCTCTCTTTTACTACTTTTATCAATAAAGCTATTTGAGTTTTCCTCCATTTTCTTATATATTTTTGAATCTAGTATTGGTGTATGCATTTGTATGGCTAATATACATTTGATCCTATATTGTTTATGGTTATAGATCTCTATGCTTTGATGGTATTATGCTGCTTTGACTCTACAGGTGTTCTTTGAAGTGGGACAAGTGAGGAAAGAGTGGAGAAGCTCTGTCAAAGGAGGGAGGAAATGAGCAAGGAGCCAAGCGAAAGACTGAGGTTGATACTCCCTACTTCTCTCTCATCTATCTCTCATAAAGGAAGACACAAGTAACTTTAGTTTGTTTGTTTCTAAGATAGTTACCCATCTTAGTGCGACTAGCAGCTCTGAATGGACACTAGTTTTCCCAATAAAACAATGGCGACTCCGTTGGGGAGTGAATAGTTTGATTGTTAGTCACTATCGTTTTCTTTATAAACCACAGACGGAGCCTGAAGTTAAGCCAGCTAGCCTTCAAACTGCTTTTGCTATGCAACTGCAAAGTAGATCAAAGTTGCTTCAGTCAATCTCTGGGTTGGTTTATGAACTGAACATCTGACTTCCAAACATCCTAAGTACCCTGGTGGTAGCTCAAATAACCTCATTAGGTTAGCCCCTATACTGTGTGTTTACTGCCTACCATTAGCTCAGCCTAAATCCCTGAACTTAGCTGCAAACTGTGAGTGAAAACCAAGCTCATTCTTTTCCCTAGACCATCGCACTGTCTCTCCTTGGCAACTTGGATGCATCGCACCTCCCGTGTGTTGCAGGTGATATGCATCCCTGTTTCCCTACGTTATAGGTGCGGTGATTGAGTGAGACTATTTCTGCCTCCAGATTTTGGTTTTTTCTTCATTATCTTCAGCTTTATTCGGTAGTTTTGTTGTCTATGATCAGTATATTACTGTTGAAACTCTCTTCCTTTGCATTATTTAGCCTCCATTGATAAAGAATTGTGAATGTTTTTTTAATGTATTTTTCATAATTTACAGTTCTCCTTTGCAAAAAGTAGCTTAATCGAACTGTCGTCTTCTGATTTGAAAGTGTCACAAGTGTCGTTTTCAGTCAAAGAAAAGAGTGTCGTAAAGTCTTCCTCTTTTAGATAGTTGATTACACTTTTTCCATTGTATTTTATTTGAATCATCAATTCTTTGAAGTGTCAAAAGCAGTTTTCAAGTCGAAATTGAAAGTGTCGTCTTAGTCTTCCTTTCGTTTTTGAACAAGAAATTGCTAGTGTCGCTTTGAAAAAAGATAGTTTAGATTTGTGCTTAGTTTTCTTTTTGTCATTCTCACATTAAGGAAGCTGAAAAACAAATACATGCATGTGCATTTGCGTTTAGAATGCATGCAGAAATTGATTTAGGACAGTGCATCTTAGTGTGTGCTCTCTACTCTATGTTGAAAGAATTTTATTTCTCTTTCCTTAGTAGCTAGGATTTTCATTGCAAAAAGAAAGTAAATGACTGTTTATCATCTTAGATTACATATTTAGGAATTGTATATCTACATCACACAGTGAACTTAAAGGCACGTTCTTTAAGAAAAGATCAACTGTAAATAACCTCAATGAACATAAAAATGCTTTGGAACCTAACGCACAACATCTAGAAGTCTAGGCTAGAGACATATTCTGGCGTCGTAAAGCCTGGTAACTATCATTTGCATCATAGGTTGGGTGATTCCTCCTCTTTGATACGACAAGTGCCAATACGAACTTGTGCTCCAACGTACCGTTGAGTATATATTGGGATACCACAATAGGCTATATCCTTTATCCTTAGGAAGCCATGTGTGTTGCCATACGATCGCAATGCACTGAACACAGCATTCGGGAAGATTGACTACCATACATAAAAAGTATTCTATAGTTTTGCGATTGGTTTGGTAATCCCTCTATCTAGATTTCTAGAGTAGTCACTTTCGTTCCTTTTCAAACTCCTTAAAAGAAAAGGTCCATCTGAGCACTTGTCACTTTAGGCTCATTAAAAATCGAAGGCGACTAGAGTCATCTTTTAACTTTTTCTCGACTCTTTAAAATTGAGAAAGCAAGTTGTGTCAAAGAATCATAAAATTCATTTAATTCAGAATAACATTTTCCCCTTTTTTAGTTTGAGTTGATCAAGTAATCCGCAATCGTGGAAGAAATTCAATCAAAACCTCATCATTCACGGAGACTAACGAGTCAACCATCTTTGACTCCGAAAACGAAACCATTACGGGCCAAGCGGTCTTGTTTAACTGGGTCAAAGTCTCCTGGTTTATTTGAAACTTGTGTTTCGACATCCTCAGAGACTCTAGTTACTCCAACTATTTCTGGTATCCCTGCCTCTACAGAAGAATTTCCACAGTTACAAGAGGACACTAGAACTGATCCTAGTGTAATGGCAAACACTTCTATTCCTAAACCAGCTCCATCTAGGGCTAATTCGGAAGGTGTCTCCCCTCCAGCATCTATCGTTGTGGAGTCTATACGTTCTTCGGCACTAGAAATATTTTACCGACCTGACGGTCTGCCTCTTTCACCTGCATTGATTGCTATAGAAGAGATTGTGGAGGATCTTCCATCTAGTACTCCATTGCATTTTGGAACTAGGATCCACCCATGTCCTTCTACTACAAAATTTAGTCACCCTTCATCGCAAGTTCCTATAGAATCGCTAGGAAATCTTTTGGATAGACTCGATATGTCTGAACAACCATCGACATCTAGGAATATGTCATCCGATACAGCAACAGCAGAACCTCCTGCCACCACTCCGACAATGTGGTCTGTCCCAACTAGTTCTCAACCACTAGATGGAGTCCACCCAGGGACTGTTTCAACAGTATGGTATGTTCCTATTTGTTCATCCAAAACCTTATCTTGAATTTCTCATGTTGAGTCTCAGCAAATTGATCCTTCACAATTGTATCAATTTGGGTTAGTCCAGTCTCCAAGGGCCAATTTTCCCTTTGAACACTAGATTTCTGCCATATGGGGGGAAATATGCTTTTTCATTGTCCCTGCGGGAGAACAACCATATGAGAGTTCACAATGGAATTCGGGTCAAGCTGGAATCGCATCCAGTGGTTGGGTACCAATACTGCCTCAACAACCAAGAGTTGTATATTCAATGCAACAAAATCAACCTGTGTCAAATATTCTCACTACACCGACTATTGTGACGGTGTCACAAGTACAAGTGTTGCCTGTTGTATGAGAACCTCCAGTCTCTCAGGTCATAATACAATAGCCTCTTGTCTCCGTGACTCAATCACAACCACCGATTAGTGGCTCCTTAACTGGAGCGACTCAGGCTCAAACGAGTATTATAACCCCTCATCTTGGTCAAACATCCAGTATTGGGCGACAGCAAATGGTCTCACACCCATGGCTGGTACAATATCAACAACCGCAATTCTAGCAAGCTTACTAAGGACCTGAGCAACAAAGCTTTGCAGGTAATGGGTAGCCGTATATTCAAAACGGTTACCAACAAATATTATAATGTTTATGCCCGTCAACCTTATCAAAGTTATCAGCATCAAATACATTATGATGGTATGCAAAGACCCACGGCTCAGGTGATCCCATCTTATCCTAGGTATGCTTCGCCAAACCTAAATCAATAGTTGCCTTTCGTAGCAACTTTAGAATTACCAGATCTGAATCAGCTAAAAAATTATCCAATTGCTTATGCCCCATGGTGGCCAGCGATTCCTCATAAACTTTCGCCAGATATTCCTAAATTCAATGGAAATCCAGGTGAAGATCCATCGAATCATGTGATGACCTTTCATCTGCGGTATTCGTCCAACACTCTCAATGATGATTCGATTAGGCTTCACCTTTTTCAGAGAACATTAACTGGTTCAGTAGCAAAATGGTACATCAAATTGCCTAGGGCTTCATTCAATAACTTTAGTGCCCTTGCCACCACCTTTTTAACCCATTTTTAGCTACCCATAACATACGAAACACGAATGGAGCTCCTTACGAATTTTAAACAGACAACATCTACTCACATATTTGATCATATTCATGAGTGGTGACGTCATCGTAGAATGGTGAAGACATATGTTCCTGATCAACTATTAGCTGAATGGTTTATTAAGTCATTTTTACCTTCTATTACAAAATATTTGGCCAACGGAGGAGTTGTCACTAAAGAGCAAGTCATTGCTCGTGCGCAATATCTAGACTTGATCTACATTTAGTTTGGCACACTCTACGACAAAATTCCTGATGCTCCTAGACCAGAGTTGTTCGTTCCTCCTCCTCCTAAATTGAACAGGGACTCTCATGCCGACGATGGCATGATTGGTACCTCCAATATGCAAACTGCGAAGGCCTCATCTGGTCAAGCCCTTGCATTTTCCAGTAAAAATGAAAATGAAAATCTTCTTGCCTCAGAGATTAATGCCATGTCAATCGACAAAGGCAAAGAACCAAAGCAACCAGGGGGCAAGAAGAAAAAGAAAGGCAAAAAGAAGAAACGGGATGATTCGTCTCTTGAAAAATCTTCGGAAAACCCTTCTGGGCAAAAGAAACCTGGTCGGCCATGTCTCATATGTGATGAAGACCATTAGATGAGAGACTGTCTACATAAAGCTAAGATGAAGAAGTTCTTTAAGAGTTCAAAAACCTCATTGACCGACCCATTTCCAAACCTAGAAACCAATCTAGTTGCTAGCGACAATGCTTCTCCATCCTAAGCACTTATGTTGTCCATTTAGAAACAGCAAAATGATGCTTTGATATTGACAAGGAATAAAGATTACGGGAATCCATAGTTGTCGAACAACAAGGCTGCAGATCAACCAAGTAGTTCGACAACAACTTCAACCGAAGTTGCGCCACCCATCATTCCTGAGCTAACGATAAACTTGCCAAAGGGAGTAGTACACAAATTGACATTTAATCCTCGTGCTCGAGCAGCACATAATTATAATACTGTATAGGATCTGGCCCATTCGCCATCCGCTTTGTCGACACTTGAAGTACTGCAAAATTGCCCCTCCCAAAAGCAGGCTCTATTATCAGTAATAGGTGGGATTGACCCAGCGGAATCCAATCTTGTGGCCTTTAATCATAAAGGATATGAACCTCAGTTACCAGCTCAACTCGCTTTCCTCATCCAAGTGAAATCCCTCAACAAAACTATTCATCGAACAATTATTGATGAGGGGGCATCTACATGCATTATGTTAATGAGTTGCTGGAAAACTTTAGGCTCACCACCCTTGTCGCGCTCGTCAACGACGTTAAAAACATTCGATGGACGAACATACACCCCGTACGGGATATTAAGTAACCTGCAAGTTGAAGTGGAGGGAAAGACAATAGAAATTGACGTCAAAGTTATCGATGGAAACCTCACTTACAATATCCTACTGGGAAGGCCCTAGATTTATGCTATAACTGCAGTTGTGTCAACATACTTTAGAAATATTCCATTTCCTTTTCAAGGTGGAATTACAATTGTTGATCAACAAACCTTCCTCCCCAACAGTTCACAAGTTACGGGAAGCATTCCAATGATCCATGGAAGCTCTCAATTGCTTCAAAATATCGGAGTAGGCCTCCTAAAAGGCCCTACTTTAATGGGTACTTTTTCCCTAACGCCTCCGAGTAATCTGGCGGAAGTGGCCATGGTGGAAACCTGCAATATGGTATCTTCTATATCTACAAAGGTTCAGAAGATTTCTGGACATGATGTTAGCATGGATCATCACCAGGTATTGCCTCCAAGCCCAATTGAAATATTGTAGCAATCAATTTTCTCTTCCTGGGTAGAAAACCCAAAACAACACTCATCGAGTGTTTGGATAGATAGGTCTAAGGAATATGGTACCTCTTCGGATCCTTGGTCACATGTGCATTCCACGGACGAAGGAATTGTTTAGTCAATGATGATAGGAGAGGCACCATGGGAAGATTACCACCATCGTTCCCATCTTCCGGATTACCACGAAGATTGTTCCAGCGACCTTAATCATCCTTCATTTTTTTATTTTCTATCAAATACTGTAAATACGGTGGATTCTAAGTGAAACCTATCTAATATTGAAGAAACTATCACCATAAATATCTCGACCAAACCAGATGTAGTAGAGAATATTCATGTCAGAAAATCTTGTTCTTCTTCAGAACTAGAAATATATTACGCTCTCTTTCACAAGTTCAGACATGTCTTTGCATGGTCATATGAAGAAATGCCAGGCATTGACTCGAGTATAGTTGAACATGAAATCAAGATGTATCCAGATGTCAAACCAGTACGACAATGGCTTCGGTAGGTGCAACCGAAGAAAGCTGTTGCCATAAGGGAAGAGGTTGAAAAACTTTTACATGCTGGTTTCATTTACCCGGTTCCTCTAACTAATTGGGTATCGAATATTGTTCCTGTGATGAAAAAACAAGGAAAAATTAGAGTGTGCTTTGATTACAGGGATGTAAATCAAGCTTGTCCAAAGGAAAACTACCCTACACCCTTCATCGACCAGATAATTGACGAATGCGCCGGATGCAAAATATTTTCATTCATGGATGGATTTTCCGGGTATAATCAAATTAATATCCACCCACAAGACCAGTCGAATACTGCATTTATATGTCCATGGGGCACATTCGTGTACTGCAAGTTACCTTTTGGTTTAAAGAACGCAGGGGAAATTTTTCAAAGAGCTATGAATTATGCCTTCCATGACATCAAGAACAACGTTCAACCATATATCGACGACCTTCCGGCTCATTCGCGAAAGCGGACTGATCATCCGCAGCATTTGGGAGCTATATTTCTATTTTGTCGACACTATAAGATACGACTCAACCCACACAAGTGTGTGTTCTATGTCAGTTCTGGTCGTTTACTTGGATTCGTAGTTTCTAAGGACGGGATTCATCTCGACCCATGTAAGGTTCAGGCAATCATCGATATGCCTCCACCTTGAAATTTGCTTCAGATTCAGAAACTCCAAGGGAAAGCAAACTTTCTAAGGAGGTTCATTCCAAATTATGTCGAACTTGCTAAAGGTTATACGGGTCTTTTGAAAAAGGAAGTGCCCTTTAACTGGGATCAAGTCGCGCAAGCTTCCTTTGATGCTCTAAAGGAATCCCTAATAAGAGCATCATTAATGTACACTCCTGACTATCAAAAATACTTTAACCTGTATCTGGTTGTAGCAAATACGACCATTGCAATGGTTTTAGTTCAAGAAGACAATGGAATCGAACATCCTATCTATTATTTAAGTCGGAACTTAAATGATACAAAAAGCAAGTACTCCTATGTTGAAAAGTTGGCTCTTGCAGCTGTTCAATCAGTACAGAGATTTCGACACTATATCCTCTTTTGCAAAACAACCATTTTGTCATATTGCAACCCTATGACTTACATTCTGTTGCGTCAGTTACTTGGGGGAAAATATACGAAATGGATAGCCATTTTGCAAGAGTTTGATCTGGAATTCGTAAAATCCAAATCAAAGAAATCTATGGTTTTCGCAGAGTTACTATGCGACTTCCCATTGTTGTCCAACGATTCAGCATCCAAAGCATCAATCGTGCATGAATATTTGTTTCTGATATCGTCGAGCGATCCTTGGTATGGAGATATAATCATCTATCTCCAAACCCAAACATATAGGCCTAATACCTCTTTCTCAAAACAACGATGTACACGATACCAAGCAAAAGACTACATGATCGTCAGTGATACACTTTACCATCATGGTATCGATACAATTTTGTGAAGGTGCCTCACCCATGAGGAGGCCAAAAAAGACCTGAATGATTGTCATTCAGGTGCGTGTGGGTGGCATCAATCTGGTCATGCTACAGTGCAAAATATTTTACGAGCAGGTTACTTCTGGCCAACAATATTCAAAGATTCCATAACCACAGTCAGAATTTGCCATGCTTGTCAAATCTTCAACCGCAAAACCAAAATACCACCCGCACCTCTGTATCCAGTAGTTTTTGTTGGGCCATTCACCAAATGGGGCATAGATTTCATGACAAGTAACCCCAACTTAGCTGGAGGGCATGGGTATAGCATAATCGCAGTTGACTGTTTTACAAAATGGGCCGAGGCGATGCCTACATTAAACAACAGCGGTGAAATGGTAGCTCTTTTCTTTTTCAATCATGTAGTCTCTAGATTCGGTGTTCCATAAGCGACAGTCATAGATCATGGATCGCATTTTTGCAATCACATGATGGTCGAATTGGTTGCCAAATTAGGATTTTCCCATGACAGTTCTACTCTGTATTATCCGCAAGCTAACGGACAAGTTGAGGTGATCAACAAAGTCCTGAAGCGCATGCTGCAAAGGATGATTGGAGTCCATAAACGGAGTTGGCACCTAATCCTGTACTCGGCCTTGTGGGCATACCGAACATCAGTAATAAATGCAAGTGGATTTACACCCTTTCAGCTGGTGTATGGCCTGGAAGCGGTCTTACCAATTCAGTGCAAAATTTCATCTCTCAAGCTCGCAGTTGACCTTCTCCCCAGAACTTCAAAGGAAGAGGCTCATTTCTTGGAATTAATACAACTGGATGACACCCGTCGTGATGCCGCCTTGGCTAACGAAGCTCATAAGAAATGAGTCAAGGTGAAATTTGACAAGAATGTCAAACCTTGTGTCTTCTCAGAAGGTGACCTGGTCTTACTTTACGATCAGGAATCCAATAAATTGGGAGCAAGAAAGTTCCAATCATTGTGGATGGGTCACTACATTGTTAAGCGATTCTTAGCAAAAGGAGCCTATGAGTTAGTATATTATGATGGGATTTCATTGTTGCAACACCGAAACGGGTTGTACCTTAAGTGTTACTATGCTTGACTAAGTGTAGTAATCTCTCTATATGTTTTTGTTACATTTTGGTTTTCATCAAGAGTGATGGTTTTGGTTAGGTAATCCACTTTGCATTTATTGCAGATGTTGAACCTATTGGAATCATTTGTTGGATACGCCGATGGAGCTAGTCGTAGTACGTGGAACCTATCTTCTGCAGCTAGGGCCATTTTTGATCCAAGCGGTGAGTTAGTGAGTTTAAGAGGGGTATGTATCGGTCAGTCAATGAACAACATCGTTGAGTACAGCACGTTGATAGAACTTCTCTCTGATGCCATCGCATATGGCATACGCCAACTTGTTGTCAGGCTAGACTCACAACTCATCATCCTATAGCTTACCAGCATCTATTCCATTCGGAATCCAGCTATCTATCGTATGTTCCTAAGGGTTAGGATTTTGGAAAGGCAGTTTGATTATATTCAATATCAACACATTTCTAGAAACTTAAACACATTAACTGATTCATTAGCAAATTATGTGTTCGATAGAAATTTGCAGCATTTATAAAAGAAAATAATTTCAATCAACATTTGCATCAGGATCATATAACTTAACCAAAATAAAGCTCCGAAAATCAAAAATATATATAACTATTTATAGTTTTTACAAAATGTTCTGTGTCCAGGAAAAAATCAATCACACGACCCAAAAACTCAAAAAATGTAGGAAAGCACCCTAGACTAATGGTACTTGTGATAACAAGTCACCACCTGTGTGATCATACGTAGGAGCCTAGTCCATCGACTCGGCATGCCAGTAGTATGGCGATGTAATCTCAGAGGTAACTCGTTGGTCCTCACATCCAAAATACCAAGGGTGAGACCCTCGATCGGATCCTGCAATACTGCAAGGGTCTCAGCTACATCCAGATCACAAAGAATAGCCCTCCCTATAACCTCTCCTGTTGGAACAGTAGCTGCTACCCTCAGGCGCACTGCTGGTCACACTAGTCCAATATCTGCACGAATATATGAGTTTGATTAGTCTTGATAACATGTAAAAAACACAAGAACATTATAAAATAAATAAACAAAGATATAGTCAGATATTTTACCTATAAAACCCCACTACTCGTCAGCCGGCAGCACCAAATCTGCGTTGCCCCGGAAATCCATCCCGGCATATGGATACTCGGCGAATGTAATCCCTCACAGATTCACCCCCACGAGAAAATCCTGATAGTGATAGAGGGGAACCACACCTCAATAAATCGGTCAAAAAGTAGATATCCTCAACAGTCAAACGGATGGATTTACCTCTAATCTGGAACACTTAGTTGGTAGGATCCCATGCATCGAGAAGATATTGCAACACGTTGATTTGTTGCCGCATGCTAGATATGAGGAAGAACTTCAGAAGGCCACAGTTCCGCAATGTAGTTACCATACTCAAATCATGTAAGGCAATCATATCCTCTTCTTCATGCTCATGTTCACGCCATGTAACAACCATCTTGCTCCGATGAATCTCTAAGAAACAAACAAGAGAAGAATTAGGATCCTAATTTGGGCAAAAACAGGGAAAATTTCCATGAAAAATCAGTGCATAAACTTTCCTCCTTGCACCCATCACACCCTAGCTGTGTACTAGGTGGGATGCATACTGACTGGCCAATGGCCAGCTCAGTATGCATCACACCTTTTGATGTGTACTAGGTGCGATGGGGAGAGAAAGAAATGTTCAAACCCTAGAGGCTCAGAAAAACAAGAAAACATGCTTAGAATCAGAAAATGAAAGAATGCAATTGAAGAGCTCAGGGTTAGCTCCTACCTAGTCCAGACGGCGCCGAAAATAGTCCACAGAATCTCCCAAAATCAGCTGATGAAAATCGAGGGGGAAAAACACCTCCAGAGCTCCAACAATCCCAAATTTGAATGAAATGGTAAAATGAGGGGTAAAAACTACTTTTATGTTACTGTTCATGTAATTCAAGTAAGGTATTGGTTTTTTTAAACTCATTTTTCAAGCATGTATGTACATTTCTAACCAGTTTGATGGAGCAATTGAACAGGTAGTACAACCATCAAGAGAACATAGTGTTGATGGTGAATCAAACATCTCTGACTATTATCACGAGCAATGTTTCCACAAAGTTCAAGCTCGTTAAAAAATAAACCTAGTTATGAGCATATGTTCCCCCAGAGTTCAAGCTCATTAAAAATGAACCCACTTTCGGTAAATAACCCTTGTGATTGCATTACTATCAGCTTTTGAGCCTTGGTCATGTTCTTACCATCACCTCCACTTTTTAGCCGATCATCCACCTCCACTTGATTGTTTACCCTTTTGAGGAACAGCTGCGACGAGTGATTCTGTTAGCCACTTTCTATACACTGCCATGATTGAAAAGTTCCAAACCTTACCTGGAACCAGCTGCTACCCGAAAATAGCACTTGTTCCTCAAAAACGAGTCTCTTTTAAGCTCTTTTTAGACTCGTAAAATATAAAAATATTGCCAAGAAATTGGCCTCTCCAGCTCGTTAAAGTGATTGGAAGTGCCATCCCTCCTCTATATTTTAATATTTTTGGACCTGAGGGATCATTACACAAAAAGATCGAGCGCTTGTCTTTTTCGGCTCGCTAAAGTGATCATAAAAGTCATCCCTTTCGTATTATTTTATACTTTTTCAGACTTAAGGGATTATACCATGAAAAAGGATTGCTAGAGTTTTCTTTTCGTATCTTTTCAGACTCTCTAAAACTAAAAAGGACCAAGTTATCTTTTTCGTTAAACTCGTTAAAAAAATAGTGACGAACTTGTCCATTACAAACAAGAACAAGTTTCACTATCGCTAGGCTCGCTAAAACATAGCGACAGGTTTGCGCGAAGGGAAAATTATAGAACAAGCATATGTTATCCTCCTCAAGCTTGACAAAAATAAAGAGGTACTGGTCAGAAATTACTGGGGAAAAATTGGGAAGAAAACTTGAAGAAATTTATTGGTAGCAGGTCGCTCTTGAACATGATAGTTTCACTCCATCACCATGATTGAGTCGGGTTGGGTTATTCCGTTCACCAGTCATATCACCATTGGTCCTCTGTACCATCCATTTTTTGGGTTAACGCTAACAATCCATTGTCAGTGTCACTGATATGTTCAAGAGAAGTCACTCAGAGAATTCACCAACCCAGCTTACGCCTCATCTACTACAATACCTTCACGCTCCATTCTTTCATGACCACCACCCTAAACCTTATATCATCAGATCGTTTTCACCTCCACAAAATCATTTGCTCCGTTCTGTGTCGTAGATGTGGGATTCATTAACGCCCTCTTATGACGGGTCACTTCTTGTCGACATCAGCTCATTATCCTAGAAGTCGACTTAGGAACAACCCTTTCAGTACTTTGAAGCTTGCATGCCTCAATGGCAAGTTTCTTATTTCCGATGACAGGTTTACATCAATGGCCTTCGGCCGAAAGATTTTACGTGGTGTTCGACATCGACTCATGTATTCACACCACGTGAATTGTACTGCAGTACCTTGAGGGTCATCATCATTATCGGTGATTCCTCTCGCGCCTGTTAACATCTTACATCATTGGCTGGTAATCAGGCAATATATTTCCATGTTCGACATCAGGACATCTTTTCACATGGATCGACTTGTACTTCGTGTGAATATTGAACAAGTTGAAGACCCTAGATCTAGTTTCATCCATCTGGGCTGCAATATATTCAAGAAAAATAAAGACATCAAATGTACATCATAGCTGCACAGATAATCATCCAAACCAAGGGATGATGGCTCTACCAGAATCATCAGTCTACCACACAGACGGTTGTCTATCCTATGTACATGAAAATGAATTTATAAAGTTGAGAATGGGAATGCCTGCCTCAGCTAGATCATGAAAATATTATGAATATCATGTATTGTATTGTATCTTATTACAGGTCACCTTCCAGTTTGAAAAACCTCGGATCCTCATGATAAAGCATTTCACCCGACATCAGAAGATTTACGACCTCATGCTTTAGGGGGAAACTGTTATAGACATATTTGGGTAGTACAACCCCAATCACATATGTCCATAAACCAAGGGCTTCTAATCCCCTAAAAGTGTTGTTTCATACCCTAAAGGAACAAGGTCAACTGATTACATCATTTCCCAGAAGTTCTCCCTGAACAAATGCTCAGAACTCGTCAAAACTGGACCATACAGACTGCTCCATGCTGAGGGTGCAATGCATCTCACCTGTTACACATAGAGGGTGTGATGCATACTGAAAATCCCTTCTGTAGGGTGCGATGAGTGAGAGCAAACAAATGGCAGGGGTATTTTGCTAGGTGGAAACCCATAGAATCTTCTAGAAACTTCTCATTTGACACTAGCCTCTCTGAATTCGCCCAGGGATGAGTAAGAGATCATGAAATCTCCAAGTGGAACCAAGGACTATGAGAGAAATGACACTAATCAAAATCCCAGAAGCTAACTCACCCACCTGCAAATATCTATATATGGATCCCTCTCCTAGAGATCCAGAGGCTTGAATTTTGTATTTTGTAAGGAAGTGTTGTTGGTTTCTCTGTGAAACATTGTAGTGTTGGGTGATCTAGCTTTTCATGAGGTGAAGAGGGCTTTCATGCTGGGAGGATGGTACTCAGTCAGACCGCTAGGTTGTAATCCTCTCTTCTACTACTTTTATCAATAAAGTTATTTGAGTTTTCCTCCATATTCTTGTATATTTCTGAATCTTGTATTGGTGTATGCATTTGTATGGCTAATATACATATGATCCTATATTGTTTATGGTTATAGATCTCTATGCTTTGATGGTATTATGCTGCTTTGACTCTACAAGTGTTCTTTGATGCGAGACAAGTGAGGAAAGAGTGGTGAAGCTCTGTCAAAGGAGGGAGGAAACGAGCAAGGGGCCAAACGAAAGACTGAGGTTGGTACTCTCTGCTTCTCTCTCATCTATCTCTCATAAAGGAAGACACAAGTAACTTTAGTTTGTTTGTTTCTAAGATAGCTACCCATCTTAGCGGAACTAGTAGCTCTGAATGGACACTAGTTTTCCCGATAACAATGGCCCATTTGCAACTAACTATGGTCCCTTCATTAAATGTGGGTTAACCACTTATAATTATTAATATGGGATTTATTGACTCTTTACCTAACTATAACTATGACTCGATCCTATTACATAAATAAGGGGGTTAGGATGGGACCCTAACATGCCCTCCCCCATAAGAATAGCCTTGTCCTCAAGGCTGAACCTGCGAAAACTGTTGCAGAATAGTGGTTGGTTCCCAGGTTGCATTTTCTGGAGAGGTGTCTTTCCACTTGATGAGGACTTCCTTGATCATGTTGCCATGTAGGTGCCATTCTCGTGTGTCAAGAACCTGTTCAGGTTGGAGCCAGATTGACCCTTCTTCATCCAATTCAGGTAGACTGGTTTGAATTCTACAATTGTTCCCAATCACTTTCTTGAGGCATGATACATGGAAGACTGGATGTATTTTTGCAATGGGTGGCAAAGCTAGCTTGTAGGCAACTTCTCCAACGCGTTGATGTACTTGATACGATCTGTAGAATTTTGGAGATAGTTTCTGACAACCCTTGGCTTTGAGTGATGTTTACTTATATGGTTGCAGCCTCAAAAATACCTGATCCCCTTCTTGAAATTGGTGTTCTGAGGGTTGTTTATCTACCTATTGCTTCATGCGGTTTTGAGCTTGATGAAGATTATCTCTAAGGTGGGCTAGCATGGTTGTGCGGTTTTGTCTAATGCGCTACTACTCGAAGGGGTACCTACAGGGGTTACAAGGGAGTCCAACAAGCATGACCACCTCTTGTATTTCCTGCGTGCATGCCTCCCCAAATCCGTAGGTTTATGCGCTCAACAATAGATCTCGTGGTTTAAAGACATCAGAACACGTCCCTAGCCAAAAAAAAAATTGCTAAAAATTGGAGATCGCACCAGCGTTGGAAAGCGCTCTGATACCACTTGTTATGCTCTTAACCTGCAAGATGATACCAGAATACCAAATATACGAAGAAATATACCCAGAACATAGAACAATGAGAAATAACAACAAGTATTTTATTATTCAGAAAGCAATGTTCACTTACCTCTTCGAAGGGGCAACCTCCAATACAGTAGAGCTCAATACAAAATAAGACACGATGCTCCTCGAGGAGAGTCTCTATCCTTTATATAAGATTCATACATGAAATACCATGGGGAAATACCATGGTTCTTATTAATATCATCTATCTAATACCATGGCCCATTTGCAACTAACTGTGGTCCCTTCATTAAATGTGGGTTAACCACTTACAATTATTAATATGGGCTTTATTGACTCTTTACTTAACTATAACTATGACTCAATCCTATTACATAAGTAAGGGGGTTAGGTGGGACCCTAACACCTGTGGTACTCCTACCACTCGGCGCTGCATATCCTCAGGTAGATCCTCTATGTCTATCATCAGTACCTGGTGAGTCAATCTCACCAAGTTTCTTTGAACTCCATATAGGACTCTCTGTATCTCAGCCACTGCCTCTTCGACACCTCTTATGTGATGACTGTGCCTTGGAAATCCATCTGGTCTAACTGGACCCACATCTGGAACATGGTCATTTTTTCAGTATTTTGTCCCATAAAAAATATTTCTAAGTTCATTTCATATTTTAAAAAGAAAAAAAATCTTTAAAATTTACAAAAACTTAAAAATTGTTACCTATGTCTCCCCATGTTGTGTTTGGTGGCAGCATCAAGTCTGGATCTCCTCGGAAATCCATACCAGCATATGGGTAGTCGTCGACTATGATGATCTGTTGGTCCCACCAGGAAAAAAATTCATCATCGAAATTCATCCTAGGCACGTCCCCTCCTCCAAGGCGTTTCATCAAGTCAGCCCATCTACCCATCTGAGGATCTCGTGGACTGCTAATGGAGATAGATACCTTGGGACATAGCCTAGGTACCTTCTCGAAGAAGAAGGAGCACAAAATAGTCCCATACCCAAAGTTCTTTGTCTGACCTTTCTGAATGGAGGTCATCTGGCTCTTCATGTTGGTCAAAAGAGGTGTGCACCAGTCGAAAACCGTGGTTAGGTATTCCACTACCAAGCTCATGGACACTCGTGAAGCCTGATGCAGTGAATTTGATCCATTTACCCTCACAATGGTAAATAGTAGAATCCACAAATATAAACTATCCACGTTTTTTATTGGAATTTGACTTCCAATCTTTTCCGGATGCCCAAGACAGTATATATGTACATATTATTCTACTGATAGACTACTCCTTATCCTGTCGGTCGAATGCACAACCTCCCCTCTTCGGGAGAGACCTGTAATAAAGTAGATGTCTTCCACCTCTATCCATAGGGGCATCTGATCTATCATGAATGCATCATCCTCTACACTCCAGTAGTGGATCAACAATTCGAGCAGGCATGTGTTAGCTTTCATGTTCGGCATTTTGAATAATTTCAATAAGCCGCACCCTCTCAATGCATCTAGTGCATTTTGGTCATTCATTACCTCATTGTCAATTGTGGTATGCTCTCTCTCTCCATGTGATGGTCATCCTGAAAAAAAAAAAAATGAGTTTCAACCATTAGATTTTGTGCTTGAACTTCAACTCACATACATTTGGGTTCCCTTTATACACAGTCTTGTCTAGGGACATCGTATATGCGGGTTGATCACATCTGACCTGCGTGTACACAGAGTTGGATTTTTTGGCATGAATTCCCACGGTCAAATCTTAATAAAAAATTCTAAAAACTATCACAAAACATTGCAAGCATGATTTGAGGGTTACCTGGTAACTTTGACGTGATTTGAATGGTCTAATTCTTCAAAGGAAAGTTTGCTCCTTTTTTATCCACAACTCTTTTCCAAATAGAAATGAAAAATTTGTGAGTCCAAAATTCAATATATAGCTTTGAAATTTCAAAAAAAAATCTCAAAACTTAATTTTTTTTCTCATGAATTTTTTGACTTGTGGGCTTGGATTATCGAGAATGGGTTATTGTTTCAATATATTTTTGACACTTCTTTGAGATCTTATTTCAGTCCCATGACCATTGACCCGTCATGGCAGGTATCGTTCACTCACTAGCATATAGGTTAGGGAAAACCATTTTTTCCATTGCATCTTGCATACTAGCCTGTGTTCAGGGATATATACATTAGCCATATGGTCGAACCCATCTTGTCTTGGTTAGAAAACCATGTTCACTCACTGATTTTTAAATCATGATGCGATTGTAGAGCCATCCTTTACATGGGCATCTTATTTAGAACCTCACTGACATTGGTTGCCCATGTTGTTATATTGAGTAGGCTCAGGAGTCCTCTTTAGTCCCGCCATGACTTGTGCATTGAAAACACATTCTCATTGCTTATACTCGTATTTCTGGCCTTATACCCTAGAGGCTCCTTTGTGTTTAGTTGTACTGTTGCATTGCATTTTGACTATTTGCACCTTTTGGCCTTGAGTTGGCTTCACTTGGACTCGTGTTTAAGCCACTTATTTGACCATGTCTTCTGCAAAATCATCCATGCAATCACTTAGCTTCTACAACTTGACACATCCTTTGACCTATGGAAGGAACATCCCTTTGAGTTTCCTTCACCAATTTCACCTCCTTGCTGTAGATTTTAACCCCATACAGAAATTACCTACATAAGAATTCTAAAACACAGAAAATAAACAATGTGAGAGCATAACACATATACACAAAGATTTTCCCCTGGATCCCAAAACCGAGACTACCGGCTTGATTTTTCATTATGTTCCTTTAAATGTTATAATACATATTTATACATGCCAAAGCATCCAATACCATGGACCAAAAACCATCGCGTCCAAAACCATGGATCGAAAACCATCGCATCCAAAACACATGTGCGAAAATCATGCACAAAACCATAGGTGGGTCCAACCAACCTAACATAGGTTCCAAAACCAAAATTTTCCGGGGCGCTGCCCCAGACCCCATAGAGTGGGGTTACAGGTACCCCTCAAACCCCCCAATTAACTACGTGGGCTGGTCATGGAAAGAATATAACACAACCCAACATTCTCCCACTTGTTGTTTTATTTCCACAAGGAGCCACATCAAAGATTAGTCATTTATCCAGCCTTGCAACTCCAATTGTTTCTCTACACCAAGAGAACTTTTTAGAGCTCACAGATTTTGTCAATGCATCTGCAGTATTCTTCAAAGTGTCCACCTTTACCAACAACACCTTTTTGTATTCTATCATATCCCTCACAAACTGATACTGAACATCAATGTGCTTTGTCTTTGAATGATATGCAGGGTTCTTTGCCAAGAAAATTGCACTTTGGCTGTCACATTCTATCCTTATAGCTTCATGTAATAACCCCCTACTTGAACACAATCTCTGCAACCAAACTGCTTCCTTGCTTGCATGAGTGGTTGCCATGTATTCTGCCTCTCTAGTTGATAGTGCCACTATAGATTCTTTCTTACTCATCCAACTGACTGCACCTCCAAATAGGTTAAACACATACCCACTTGTAGATCTTCTCTGATCCAGATCTCCAGCCAAGTTTGCATCAACAAAGCCACGGATATCCAACATTTTTTCCAATCCTGATCTTCCTTGGTAGCACAAACCATAATCATTAGTGCCATGCAAATACCTGAAAACCTCTTCATTTTTGTCCAGTGCTTCTTCCCTAGTTTTGACATAAGCCTGCTCAATACTCCAATTGCATGTGCAATGTCTGGTCTAATACAAACCATTTCATATATCAGTCTACCGAATGCACTTACATATGGAACACGGGACATGTCCTCTTCCTCTTCTTGTGCCTTGGGACACTATTCAGTAGATAACCTCACATCTAAAGGAATAGGAACCTTCACCGGTTTACTATCCTGCGTATTAAACCTCTACAGTATTGTCTTGACATACTTCCTCTGGTTTAACCAGAGCTTCCTCTTTGCCCAATCTCTTTTAATTTCTATGCCTAAAATATAGTTTGCAGCACCAAGATCTTTCATTTCGAATTTGGAGGACAATTGGGTCTTCAAATCCTGGATAATTTCTTTGTCATTTCCAAGAAGAAACATATCATCCACATACAACACCAGATAAATAACACGGTCAACAATTAATTTAAAATACACACAGTGATCTGCTTTGCTTTTGGTGAAGCCAAGTCCCCGTCTAAATGTATCAAATTTCTGATACCACATCCTTGGTGACTGTTTTAACCCATACAGAGACTTCTTTAACTTGCATACGAGTTCTTTCTTACCCTTCACCACAAAGCCTTTAGGTTGCTTCATGTATATTTCCTCTTCCAGATTCCCCTGAAGAAATGTTGTCTTCACATCCATCTTTTCTACCTCAAAATCAAAAGCAACAGAAACAGATAAAAGTAATATAATAGAAGTTACCTTGGCAACAAGAGAAAAAATATCACCAAAATCAATTCTCGGCACGTGGGAATAACCTTTTGCTACCAACCGAGCTTTGTATTTCTCCTCCTTTCCTTCTACATTTGTCTTCTTCTTGAATACCCATTTCCTGCCAGTGGGTTTCCTTCCAGCCGGCAACTCCACTACATCCCAAGCCTCATTTTTGTGTAAAGATGCCATTTCATCAACCATGGCCTCTTTCCAGAGTTTTCCATCCTCTGAATCTACTACTTCCTTCATAGTTCTGGGATCATCATCAGTAACAGATAAAGAAAAATTTGAACAAAAAGTAGATGGACTATAACCTTTCTGGCTGCCTTCTTTCTCAAACTAATTCTTCTAAGACCCGGAGTTTGTGGCTCTTCATCTTCTGATTCCTCCTCTGCTGTAGAGTCTAATTCTTCCTCCTTTAGCTCAAACTCTATCTTCTCAAGTTCCTTTGGTTGGACTTCATGTTTAATAACATCTTTTACCTCTCTGAACACCACATCTTGACTGTACACAACCTTTTGTGTGACTAGGTTCCAAAGCTTATAACCCTTTAAACCATCCTTATACCCAATAAAGCTGCACTTTTCAGATTTACTATCCACCTTGGTTCGTTTCTCCTTTGGAACATGTACATATGCATCACATCCAAATACCCTCAGATGTGAAAGAGAGGGTTTCTTAATAGTCCATACCTCTTGTGGAGTCTTATCCTCCAACACTGATGAAGGTGACCTATTGACCAGGTAACATGTAGTATCCACCACCTCTGCATAGAATTCCTGTCCTAAACCGGCACCATTGAGCATGCTTCTTGCCCTTTCCATCAATGTCTTATTCATTCTTTCTGCAACTCCATTTTGCTGAGTTGTCTATGGAGTAGTATTCTGTCATGCTATACCACACTTCTTACAGAATTATTCAAATTCCTTGCTGCAAAACTCTCCACCATTATCTGTCCTCAACACCTTTATCTTCTTCTCTATTTGATTTTCCACGAGAGACTTAAATTATTTAAACGTGTCAAAGACTTCAGATTTCTTCTTAAGGAAATATATCAATGTATTCCTTGAGAAATCATCTATAAATGATACATAGTACATAGACTTACCCAGTGATGGAACCTTCATAGGTCCAAACACATCACTGTGCACAAGCTCTAATATCTGTTTCGTCCTCTTACCACCAGAGGGGAAACTCACCCGGTTTTGCTTCACATATACACAATTTTCACAGAAATCAAAATCCAGAGAGCTATTACTCATACCTTCTACCATACCTTTACCATGAAGTATTCGAAGGCCTTTCTCTCCAATATTTCCAAGCCTTTGAAGCCACAACATGGTCTTCTCTCCAGAGACCATTAGATTTTCCGCTCCACTTTTAGAAACC
Organism: Pinus taeda; assembly: GCA_000404065.3. Classification (NCBI taxonomy): domain Eukaryota; kingdom Viridiplantae; phylum Streptophyta; class Pinopsida; order Pinales; family Pinaceae; genus Pinus; species Pinus taeda. The sequence goes on from APFE031634972.1 coordinate 50,762, forward strand.
ACAGAACTGTTGCACCCATCAACAACTGTGCTACCTTGCAGGTTGTACAGAGTTCCAATCCGAACTCCCCGCATCAATACTAGTGCTCCCCAAACCATCTTGTAGGTATCCTTCTCGAACACTGTTTTTACACCTGCATCATCCATCTTGCTTACAGAAATTAGATTTCTAGCCAATGCAGGAATATGTAGAACACCTAGAAGTGTTCTAACTCTTCCACCTTGCAACTTCAACTTTACCTTTCGACGACCAATGATTTTAGCCTTCTTGTCATCCCCCAAGAAGACATCACCACCATCATATTTCTCATACTTGCAAAACCACTCTCTATGGGGAGTGAAGTGAAAGGATGCACGTAAGTCAATCAACCATGCCTCATGATCTACATCTTTACTTGAAGAAGCCAAGTACGCATCCCCACCTTCATCTGATGTGGTTTTTGCCTCTGCAGAAGGAGCATCATCAGATCCCTTTCCTTTATTGGAAGCTTTAGATTTACAACCCTTTTGTAGTGCCCTTCCTTTCTGCATTTCCAGCAGACCACTTTTACAGGTTTTCCTGGAGATTTAGATCTCCCACTTGATGACTTATTTTTGTTTCTGTTCTAGGTCTGCCCTCATACAGACAAGGCATCACCATTTTGACTCTCCAATTTTTTCTGTCTCATGTCCTCCGTCAGCAAGGATGAGACTATTTCATCAAAATGCAAGGCAGTTGCATTGCTACCTATTGCAATAACCACACTATCCCACAAATTTGGTAGAGAACACAACAAACTAATGCACTTATCTTCATATGAAATTTTAATATCAATAGATGCTAATTGACTTACCACAGTATTAAATGCATTCAAATGCTCTATCACTAAGTCTCCATCTTTCATGCTCAGGTTATACAACCTTTTCCATAGGAACAATTTATTCACCAGAGACTTAGATTGGTTCAAAGTCCGTAACTTGTCCCACAAAGCCTTCGCTGTAGCTTCCCCTGATACATCAAGCAATATTAAATATGAGACACACAATTGTACTGTGCTCTTTGCCTTCTGATCCAACTTCTTCCATTATTCATCGGACACTCCCATTGGATTAGTACCCAGATCTACTGCGACCCACTGATCTTTATCTACCAACAGATCCTCCATCTTGAGTTTCCACAACTCAAAAGTCTGACCATTAAATTTCTCCATCTCTATCTTTCCACTGCTCGCCATCTTCTTTCACCACTAGAATCGATCTTGCAAATCTCCCACTGAACAGGGTCTACCACAGGCTCGAGTGTAACTCCTCAGTGACAAAGGCATCCCCTTAAAGCCAAAACAACTCTTATACCAAATGTAAGTTTTAACCCCGTACAAAAATTACCTGCATACGAATTCTAAAACACATAAAATAAAAAATGCGAGAGCATAACACATAAAACACATATACACAGAGATTTTCCCTTGGATCCAAAAACCAGGACTACTAGTTTGATTTTTCATTATGTTCCTTTCAATGTTATAATACATATTTATACATGCCGAAGCATCCAATACCATGGACCGAAAACTATTGCGTCCAAAAACACATGCGAAAATCATGCACAAAGCCATAGGTGGGTCCGCCCAACCTAACATAGGGTCCAAAACCAAAATTTTCTGGGGCGCTGCCCTAAACCCCATAAAGTGGGGTTACGGGTATGCCTCAAACCCCTTGTGACCCCCTCCGCTACACAATCGGTGCAATGAAGGGGGGCATCACTCCCGCTAACCCCCTCAGTTAACTACGTGGGCTAGTCATGGAAAGAATATAACACAACCCAACATTATGAATATTGCTCCACGCTGTAGGTGTTATCCCTCTAACAGAGAACGTGTGATAAAGACCAACAAAGAGAGATGAAGCGACAGAGAGTAGAAAAGACAAAGCCAAAAGAGAAATGACAGGGCATTCCAAAGGATCCTTGAGAGGTAGCGTTACTTTCTGGGCTCGAGAATATCGAGTGAAAGCTATATATATATATATATATATATATAATATATATATATATATATATATAATATATATATATGATATATATATATACATACATACATACATACATACATACATACATACATACATACATACATACATATATATATATATATATATATATAATCCCATTGTTGTATTGAGAAAGGGGTAGTTACTGAGAGACAGAGAAGAGAGCAAGAGAAAGCAGAAGATGGAGGGCAAGAGGGAGAGTCTGTGCACTCTTTTAGACTCAAGGATTTCGAGTAAATCCATGTTTTTTTGTCACTGTTGTGTTGAGACTCTATTCGAACTCACACTTGTAATATTCTTCTCTTAAAGACATAATATAGTGGTCGACACTGAAAGCTAGACCAGGAGACGTAGCCAGGAAGTCTGGTGAACTCCTTGAATATTTTGTTGTGTTGATGTGTGTGTTTATTATGTTTTATAACTGTTCATTGTCTATATTATTCACAGTCTTTTTGATCCGTTGCACTAAATAATATAGGCATTCCCGCACATGAGTTTGTAATACCTTAATATTGATTTAAGATCTCATTTTCAGATCAGTCATTAGTCCAAAGAGCTCAATAATGCAGTGATACCCATAAGAAAACAACACCAACAATGAGCTATCCATGTAGATCAAGATAATCACAGAGTTACTTCATCATCAATGCAAACATATGGTGCATGAAATCCATTGAAGATAAGACATCAATATCATAGAAGATACCCTTATTCTCAACAAGGCACCCCTAACATTCATTCAACAAGGAATACAATGTCACTAAAAGCCTTTGTAAACCATCAAGAACAAGTAGGTTTAAATTTTGAAATATAACTTGAAGAAAACTATGCCTCCCAAGCAAAAAACGTGCTTCAAAAATAGAGTCACTAATATATATCATATTGCAAATTTTAACAAGACTTCTTGCTTAGAAATAAACATCATTTATGTACAACATTTCACCTTTTTCTATGGGATGGACTTTTGAGAAAAGTTTCGTGGTTAGAATCCAAAACAAGCGTTCTCTTTCACGGTTCACCATTGGAACCTTGCATGATTCAAAGCAAGGGTTCCATCACCATTGAGATGTTATCATAAAAAACAACATAAAAACCTCTTGAATATCATATCCTCTACGCATCACCATAAAAAGTAAATACTCGCGCTATAAAGCATAGAAAACTAGATTGCACAATATTATAAAATACCCTGTCAATAACAATAGATGGCAAAGAATTTCAAATGATCAGTCATATTTGAAAATCGTAAACAACTTGATTTCCAAATAAATTTTTGTTCAATAGTCTTGAAGAACTAGAACCACCACAATCCAGCTACACCAATGGTGCAAATCCTTAACAAATGTGGCAATTTTTTTTTTTAAACATGGTATACTTGATCATGTTACTTATACATGTTTCCATCTATTTTACCAGTCTCCAAAAAGCAACTCACTGGTGAGATGATGCAGGCTACGCTACAATAGTCCAATAATATTTTTATCCCCACAGCTAATATACAGGTCAAGGTACAAAAAATAGATCTTTCAAATACTTGTTCTCTTGAGCACTACGAGTAATGATGCATCTACTGGGCTACAGGCACAACATTTTCTGGGAAGGAACATGGTGGTAGAAAAACAAAGAAAATAAGCAGCAAAGTTGTCAGCATTAAGAAAAATTGTTACCTGACATCCTTTAATCATATTCCAAAGAACAAAGATAATGTTTGTCCTCACTGAGAGAAGATCAATTCCTGCTGGCTCAAGATGTGGAACCACAGTTGCCAAATCCTGTTGAATGCAAAACAAGTGAAGAAAGTTTTAAATCATGCATCAATATCACAATGTCTCCCATATGTAGTTCAAATGGACATAAAACTTGAATGTCTACCGAGTTCAATAGAAAACAATAAAATGTTATTGATGGGATGATCTATGCAAGAATAATCATAGAGCTAATTAAGATCAATGATGTTTGGCCAAATTAAGATCCTTGCCGAGTGTTGTGCAAAAGTTATGCAATATAATGGAACCCCAACTTCTCTCTCTTCAAGCCCATAACTTCACCTCAACTTCCCTCACTTCTGAAGATCTTGCAGTCTCACCTTGTATAAGGCCCAAAACATGACACATAGTATTAATCATTAATCCTATCAAGAAGCTCTCTTCTAACCTCCTCTAATAGGGGACTAGAAATTAATTTAGGAAATAATCATTTAATGTAGTGCAAAAATTCCATTATTTGCATTCAAAAGGGAGAAAATGAAACTCACAGATGCATCAAACATGAAAAATAATGCTGGGAGCAATAGACTTGTGTGAAGTTCAAATGAACTAGAATCCTAACAAGCCCCTCATATTCATTGCTCTATTCATGGAACAATTTACTAGTATATTAGTATTTCATTTATCACTTGGAACAAGCATTGAAAGTCAAGTGGATGGATAAGCTATTCTGGGACTCCTGGACTGCACTTTTTTTGAAAATCGATAAGGCGGGACCTCCTAGAGAAGTTTTAAGTTAGTAAGACTTTTTTTTTTTGTTTGGCCAACGTACTAAGGGCCATCTACCATTATTGAACTATTTTTTAAGATCCTTTAAAGTTTTATGTAAAAAGGAAAAAGAAATGGCTGCTCTTTTCCAGTATACTGGAAAACAACCAAAATAAGAGCAATATCTGACTGTCCAAAAACACCAAAAAACTCATTTCCAAAATTCCTACACCTTTGTCTAACTACAAACACATCTGATGTCAATTGGGCCTAGCTCCATTGGTTAGGTGGAATGATTTTTATCCTCCCTACAATGGTTCTATTCCCGCCAATGACATGTTGATATGGCCTTTGGCCCTAAGGAATTTTCTTAAGCCTTGGTGCCATCATCAAAATGAGGCAAAGTTCCCTGGGTTTTCTTGGGATATATTTTGCAAAAATCATTTTAGTAAATTGGGTCTAGCCCAGGAAATTGAGGAGGAATGTTATCCCTCCACATCCATGACCAATTCTCACAAGTGACATGTGTTTAGTCAATTTAGTGTTATCTAAATTGCTAGTATTAATTGTCAACCCAGGGTTCGTAAACTGATGAAGTGTGGTGCACTATATGTGCTTAGTTAACCTCTTTCTTACTTCGTTGTTTTATAAAGTTATAATGTTCAACTCTTCCTAACCTTCTGCTTTCAACATATAGTACTATGTTAAGCACGATTAAGAATAAGTCCAAAAAGTAATCAAGCTCTAAGGTGACAAGTAAGAAAAACCACTTTAAAGACCAGTTATAATGTTCAACTCTTCCTAACTCCCTGCTTCAACATACCATACTATGTAAACACGATTAAGAAGTAGTTAGAAATAAGTCTAGAAAGTAATCAAACTTTAAACTTGCAAGGAAAGAGCTTGAAAGAAATAACTTGAAATGAAACTGAAAGCAAAGAAGTTGAAATGACTTGAAAGTAAATGACCACATTCTAATGGCATTAGTCTCTATTCATATTGCTACAAATAAAAGAAAATAAGAAAATCACTTCAAGGATTGTTGTTAGTGATGATCTCCTTCTAACTCCCTGCTTCTACCACCATTGCATAAAACACGATTAGAAGGTAGCTGAAGACAAATCCAAGAATTGATAAAAACTCTAATCTACTCTATTTGACAAATTGTAACACTACTAAGCCTTTTCCATCATACTGCTTCCTACATATGTGATTATGTGTAACAAGTGGAAAAAGTGTTAGTATCACAAGCCAAGTCTACTCAAATACAAGCTGCAATTAATCAATGTTCTGTTCTCTTGAAAAATAAGTCATTCATGATAAAGAGAGCATAAATTAGTTAGCATCCAACTTGCAAAACTATACTAAAACTATTCTAGAAAAACAGAGTAAAGAGGGCAGCACTATGAATAAGACAACTGCAACTACCATTAGATATTAAAGCAAATACAACACACAATCCCGGGAGAAAATAAAATGCAATAATTCAAACTGTACAAGGCAGGGGCCCCCTTCTACCTATAAAATCAAAGCATACTTAAAATTGCATGAATGAAAATCTAATCTACCTTACATTCTACAAAGCAAGATTTACAAAATGAAATCTAATCTACTTACATCCTAATGTGCTCCATGACATCTACTTCACATCTCCTTCCATGTTGAGAACATCAAAGCTTTATTCAATTTCTTCAAAAGTGCAAAGTACAACAAAGTTCTCCAAGGCTTTCAAAAGCCATCAAGGAAGAACTACACTAGAAAGACTAAAAAGACTTAAAAGACTCTCATAAGCTAAGCTTAAGAACTAACTAATGAAGGAGAGAGATCTCCTATTTATACAAAAAGATGAGAGCCATCTCATTAATGATAATCCATGAATCTCTCCCTATACCTCTAGAGTCCTAATCAAAATAGGAACTGATAAGACACATGTGTTTTTAGAGTTACAATACAATTAGGAGATGTGACA